>CABHPQ010162227.1:7338-22674 GCA_902168405.1 Peromyscus aztecus
CACACACACACACACACACACACACACACACACACACACACACACACCAGTCACAGCCAGCCAGTTCATTTCTGTAGTATGATACTCGTGACCAAATTGTAGCTTCCAATACGATGGTCACAAGTAAAAGTCTATTTTGGGGGGGCTTGAAGGGCACTGAGAAATTTATGGAGTTCTCTCAAGTATTTAAATATGAATTTGTGCTCCATGTTTTTGCTTTAAAACAACATTGGCAGCTGTTTTGATCATTGATCCTCAAAATAGCCTGAAACAACTGGGAATCGTATCCTACTTCACAGCACAGGACACCGAGGCCCAGAGCCTAAGTGCGCTGCTTAAGCAGCAAAACCCATTCAAAGGCAACGCTGGAAACGAGGAGCTGCAGCCCTGGGACCTCCCCTTCATACACGATCATAGTGCAAACATGAGACGCACACAGAGAAAGCCAGCTCACCAGAGTGTCATCTCCAAAAGGACCAGAAAGGAACATCCAGCATGAACGCCATCTAAGGCAGCCACTGTGTCCCTTCTTGTGCTTGGAGGATCCTATTTCTGTCTTTCAAGGAAGCCACCAAACTCCAAGACAGGACCAGGACTTGGGAGTCCGCCAGCTTTATTGCCTGCAGCCAAGCCAAGCCATCCCTCTTTCTACAAGCCAGCTTAGACTGTAAGCAACTGTGAAGGTAGCCACAAGACAAAGGTCAATACTCATTGACCTTTCCCTAACAATGGAAGCCCTCTTGCGGGATGGGAAGACTGTAACCAGAACATTTTGTACGGAAAAAGAATTTTTGTTTTTGTTTTTAGTTTTTCGAGACAGGTTTCTCTGTGTAGCCCTGGCTGTTCTGGGACTCACTCTGTAGACCAGGCTGGTCTCAAACCCAGAGATCTGCCTGCCTCTGCCTCCCGAGTGCTGGGATTAAAGGCGTGTGCCACCATCACCCAGCTCATATGAAAAATCTTCAAAAAAAAATACATTTTAAAAGAATGATCCCCGGCTGTAATCTCAGCACCGTGGAGACTGAGGCATGAGGGCTGCCAATAGTTTGAAGCTGTCTTAGGATACATGAGTTCCAGGCTAGCCTGGGTTACAGAGTGGGACCCTATCTCAAAAACAAACAAACAAACAAACCACAAAAGACTTATGGCTTGTTGTGGCACTGGTACCAGTATTCAGGAAGCTGAGACAGGAGGATTGTGGGTTTGAGGTTTGCTTGGGTTTTATACTTGGACCCCTGTCAAGAAAGAAAGAGCTGGGCATAGTGGCACACGCCTTTAATCCCAGCACTCGGAGGCAGAGGCAGGTGGATCTCTGTGAGTTCGAAACCAGCCTGGCCTACAGAGCGAGTTCCAGAACAGCAAGGACTACCTAGAGAAACTCTGTCCCCCCCTCCCCCACAAAAAAAAAAAGGTCAGGGGGAAGGAGGGAAGGAAACTTCTGTGAGGTTGTCTCAAGGGAGGCTACTTGTAGCTAAAGCACAGTCAAGGAGTAATAATCAGGGAAGCTTTCTGGTAAAACCCCCCAGGACATATCCACACCAAATAACATACTCAAGACAAATGTACTCTGCAGAATCCACTCTCGCTTCCACAGAAGGCTACAGCTTCAGGTACAGATGCAGCTCTGCAGAGCAGAGTCACTGGAACAGTCATAGCTCCCAGGATATCAGCCACAAAACAGTAATGTGCATTTAATGAGAATTTCAAGGAATGTTCCTTAATTTGGAAGAGGTGCTGTCTGTAGGCAGTGACTGCAGTTATTGCAGACAAACACCGATAGTTCAGCTGTTGTGTTAAAAATAAAAGGTCGGCTTCCGTCTCAGAGCTTCTCAGAGATAGATCACATTCACAGCGACACATAACACATGCTTTGGGGAGCTATCCCTCTGGGTAGACTATTTAAATTCAGGGGTTTTTTTTTCTCTTTTTTTAAATCTAGATTCAGATTTTGTTATTATTTGTTTTGTTTCGTTTCATGAGACAGGATCTCACTATATAGCCCAGGCTGGCTTGGAACTAAATAGCCCAAGGCAGCCTTGAATTTGAGATCCTCCTGCCTCAACCTGCTGAGTGCTGGGATTAGAGGCATGAGCTAGCACGTGGGGGCTTTGATTCAGCTTACATGTCTGGCTGATAGTTTTTGTGCTGTGTTCTTCAGGACGCAGGTAATACACTTCAGACTGAGCCCAGAGCAGAAGGTAAACACTGGTTGTGGTGGGCTGCCCAAGGCCGAGGACAAAGCTCAGTAAAAGGGATTAGTTCACTTTCTTCTTTACAACAGACTTCAAAATCAGATTTAGACTCACAGAATTACCACGAGGTTTTCAGGGGGCTCCCATTATGCCTAACATCTTAAGTTACCTCAGGACATTTGCTGAATTAATGACAGGCATCCATCTGTTACTCACTGGGGTGACATTCAGGTTTCCTCTTTTGTCCCTTCTCTGCTGTGGGAGCCCCCATTACGCTGAACTGTTACAGGCTTCTCCTGGCCGAGACAGCTCTCTGTCATTATTTAGGATGCGCTTCTGAGGAGGAATGTTCCTCCAGTGGGAAATGCTTGATGTCTTCCTCATGATTCAGCTGGGGTTGTGGGCAAGGGGCAGGAGGACCCTGGAGGCAAAGCACTGTTCTCTTCCAACTGTATCAAGGACACACGGGGTAGTACAGCAGCGCCACTCACTTCTATACACATTTGGGGAAGTCACTTTTCCCCTCAGATCTTAGCTATGGCCTTCCAGCTATCCATATGATCTCGATTTGCTTTCTTTTTCAACGAGCTATTATATTTTTCAAAGTGAAATTGGAGATCAAATATCCAGAAGTGGACAGAGTCTTTAATGCAAGTGGGACATCCGGTCCAGAATTTCTTCTCATATAAGATCATTGCCTTCTCCTTGCTCCCCTGACAACTCGAATCCCCTCCCCCTTATGAGACTCTTCTCACGCTAGAATACAAACCAGGTGACTACTATCAGTAAAAGACAAGAAGAATCAGCAATTGTGTCAATCATATTGTCCAATACATGTTTTAGAGAGCTTTAGTTTGGCTAAATATAGTGGTAATCTGTTTCTGTTATTAAGCTTTGCATTTGGATTAGGAAAGGTACTGGGTTTGAAAATGCAGAGTCTAGGTCTCATAGTGAAGTGCTTGGATGAAAGACTCCAAGATGTCCTCAGTCTGAGCTCAGAAAGGTGTGGTGCACTTTCCCGAGTCCCCTTTTTCAGTGAACCCATGGAGGGACCTGCTTTATCACTGTCCCGGTGTCTTATGCACATATCGTTTCTGTCAGCCACAGCAGAGCTGAGCTATGACTGTGACTGCTCAGCTGTGTCTGTCTACAGTCGTGTGACAAGGAAACAAACAGCTCACTCAGGTGAGCAAGGGCAATCTGCAGGAGAGAGAGACGCAAAAAAATTAGACAGAACCCTTCTCTGTGAGGAGGAGACTGCAGCCCTAAATCAGACAGCTTTCTGGAGTCTCTGCTTGCTGGAAGTCGTGGAAGGTAATACAGGCAAGTTTATGTAGAAAATTCTTCTCTGGCAGTTGAGGGAAAGCAGACTGGCTGTCTCGTCTCTCTGAAGATTATGGGTATGTGTCTTATGAAACAGGCCTTGACTAACCATACCAGTCGAGCTTCTTATTTCCCAATAAGACACCAAAAAATGGGTCACTTAGACAGAAAAGGCATATGTGTATAGAAATTGGGTAGAGGGACCCACCATTTATTAGTGTATGGCCCACAGCTAAGCATAGTTTTTAAGTAGCTGGACATTTTTGAGATGTTTATGCAACCCACATTGCAGGGCACATAATAAAATGTAGGTGCACAGCCAGACCCATTAGTGTGCATTCTGCTTGTAGTGTGTTCACGCTGCTGTGGCAGAACGGAGTAGTTACAGCAAAGTCCAAGATGCTAACCAGTGTCTCATTTGGTTCAATACCATAGCCTGGGTGGTGTAAGAGACAAAAACACAGCCGGGTGGCGGTGATGCACGCCTTTAATCCCAGCACTCGGGAGGCAGAGCCAGGTGGATCTCTGTGAGATCGAGGCCAGCCTGGTCTACAAAGTGAGATCCAGGCCTGGCACCAAAACAGCATAGAGAAACCCTGTATTGAAAAAAAAAAACACAAAAAAAAAGGAAAGAAAAAAGAAACAAAAATATGTTTTCTCACAGTTCTGAAAACAGAAAGCCCCAGATCCATGTGCATGGTTGACTTCTCATGAGAGTTCTTTCTTTGATTGTTTTCCTGCTGTGTTCTGATGGAGTGGAAGGATACAGCTAATTCTCTGATATCCTATAACTCATAAGGGCTCTAACTCCATCATGAGGACCCAACTTCCTGACTTCATCTAACCAAGCGCCTCCCCAAAGGGTCCACCTCCAACGACCATCACCTTGAAGGCTATAATGTTGCCTTGTTAAGTTTGGAGGGGGAGGGCACACAATTTAGTTCATAGTGCTTACTACACCATTCAGAAAAGGATGGCCAGTCTTTGTTTAGACACAAGGACTCTCTAAGACAGCGGTTCTCAACCTGTGGGTCACAATCCCTTTGTGCGACCAATGACCCTTTCACAGGAATCACCTAAGACCACTGGAAAACACAAATATTTACATTATAATTCATAATAGTAGCAGAATTACAGTTATGAAGTAGCAACGAAAAAAGTTTTATGGTTGGGGGTCAGCACAACATGAGGAACTGGATTAAAGGGTCGCAGCGTTAGGAAGGTTGAGGACCACTGCTCTAAGAGGATAGTGTCTTGTTGCTTGGTCCCACTGAACAAACTGTAAAAACAAGATGCAAAATGTTCAGTATTTTCTAGTTACATAACTACATTCTAGAACAAGGCTGAAAACGGTGTATTGTCGTATGAAAATATCCAGAACCCAATGGCTTAAAAATTCACGATATCATGTACCTAAAAATAAAAACCTACAAAAATATGTTAAAACACACAAACTCAAATACACAAACACACACACACACACACACACACACACACACACACACACACACACTCAGGTATAGGATCGTTATTATGTCCAAGATACTTAAAAAGTTAGACATAAAAATATGTTAAATCAAATTTCTAATGATTAAAAACTTTTGAAAACTGAGAAGACAATTACAGCAAAGGAATTCATGGAAAAGACTTGTGAACTTGAAGACAAGGTAATAGACGGCTCCTAAAAGCAAAGCCCAGGAAGAAACACTTTCCAAGCAAGAAGGAAGCATACCGGTGAACTGGGCGGCGACCTCAGAGACTAGTACACATGCCACCAATGTCCTACAGGTGCGGGGAAGGACACACAAACTATTTGAAGAAAGTACAAGTTTTAAGCTTTGTTGAGAACCATACACAAACAAATAGAAGAAACTCAATGAATCCCAAGCACGACAATTTCATGAAGGAAGCCCCACAAAATCATATCCCAACCAAATAGCTCAACAATCAGTGATGAAGATGAAATAGTTAAAAGCAGCCAGTAAAAACAGACAGATGTGCAGAAGAGCAAAGACAGGGTTGGCCGGAGATTTCCCCCAAGAAACAGCACAAGGCTGAGACAATGGAGTGACATCTTCAGACTCTGGGAAGAAAAATTCTGCCGTCTAGAGCCTTAGCCCAGGGAAAACACCTCCCAAGGAGGAAGGTGAGTCAAAGGCAGTTTCTGATATAGAAAAGCTGAAAGAATACATCACTAACAGACCTAACATGCAAGAAACCTAAAGGAAAAAAAAAAATTTCAGGCAGAAGGGAAATAACACCAGATGGAAACACAGATATAGACAAAAATGGAGACTGGCAAAAGGGGAACTGTGGGAAAAATATGTAAGGTTGTTTTTCTTAAAATCTGAGTATCTTTATGACTTTAAAAGATAATTGATGGTTTAAACAAAAATAACAGTGTTTTGTGGGTATCATGGTAAACGCACAAGTAAAACATTGGAACCAATAGCATTCATGCCAGGAGGAAGAAATGGAGGACATCCTGACCACAGTCTCACACTATGTGACTAGCTGTATCCTAGGTGAATATAACTTTTATATGTATATATGAAGATACATAATTATAATTTTATATATGTTATAAGCCCTCAAACGCCCACTAACACAGCAGCATTCTAGGTAGTACGGTGATAAAGGAAGTAAAACAGACTCAAAACATCCATTCAGGCAATTAAAAAATGACATTGGTAAGCCGTGAAATAAAAGAAAATAAAGGAAATCAGGAATATATAGGTCAAATGGAATCTGAGCATAGTGGCTTACATCTATCATCCCAGCATTTGGGAGACGGAGGTAGGAGGATTAGCACAAGCGTGAGGCCAATCTGTGCTACATAATGAGTTCCAAGATGGCCTAGTCTGTGATGTAAAGCCCTGTTTAAAACAAAGCTGAAGGGATCAACAGGTTTCTAGAAAGCAAACAGCGAGATGGCTAATTAGGACCTAACCATATGAAATGTAAATGGACTAAACAATGTGATGAAAAGACAGAGATCAGCTGGTCATGGTGGTGCACGCCTGTAACCTCAGCTCTCAGAAGGCTTGTGTAGGAAGATTGTGAGTTCAAGGCCAGTTTGGGGTATACACTGGTAGGTTTTAGCAGTCAACATGACACAACCTAGATTTGCTTGGGGAAAGAGTCTTTTTTTTTTTTTTTAATGGTTTTCCAAGACAGGGTTTCTCTGTGTAGATTTAGAGCCTTTCCTGGAACTCACTCTGTAAACCAGGTTGGCCTCGAACTCATAGAGATCCGCCTGCCTCTGCCTCCCGAGTGCTGGGGTTAAAGGCATGTGCCACCACCGCCCAATGGGGAAGGAGTCTTAATGAGGTATTGTCTTGATGAGACTGGCCTGTGGCGTGTCTATGGGGGATTATGTTGATGGTTATCTGAAGTGGGAAGACTGGGCCCTGAACTGTGTAAGAGTGAAGAAACCTAGCTTAGTGTGAGTAGCAGCAGGCAAGCCGCATAGATGCTTTACTTTCTCTGTAGGCTTTTTTTAAATTTATTTATTTTTATTAAGAATTTTTTAAAATTCATTTTGCATACCAATCAAAGATCCCCCTCTTCTCTCCCCGCATCCCTCCAGCCTTGTCCCCACCATTCCCTCCTACAAGAAGGTAAGACCTCCCATGGGGAGTCAGCAGAGCCTGGTACATTCAGTAGAGGCAGGTCTATGCCCCTCCCCGTGACTCAAGGCTGTGCAAGTTGTCCCACCATAGGTAGTGGGCTCCAAAAAGCCAGCTTATGCACCAGGGATGGATTCTGATCCTACTGCCAGGGGGCCCTGTAAGCAGATCAAGCTACACAATTGTCTCGCTTATGTAGAGGGCCTAGTCCAGTCCTGTGGAGGCTCCACAGGTATTGGTCTAAATTTCATGAGTTTTGACTAGTTTGGTTTGGTTATCGCTGTAGGTTTCCCCATCATGATCTTGATGCCCTTGCTCATAGAATCCCTCTTCTCTCTTCAACTGGACTCCTGGAGCTCGGCCTGGTGTTTGGCTATGGCTCTCTGCATCTGCTTCCATCAGTCACTGGATGAAGGCTCTATGATGACAGGGTATTCACCGACCTGATTACTGGGGTAAGCCAGTTCAGTCATCCTCTCCACTATTCCTTGTAGTCTAAGCTGGGGTCATCCTTGGGGATTCCTGGGAACTTCCCTAGCACCCAGTTTCTCCCTATCCTCATGATGTCTCCCTCTATCATGGTATCTCTTTCATTGCTCTCCCACTCCATCCCTGTTCCAGTTCAACCATCCCCTTCCCTTATGTTCTCATCCCCACCCCCTACTCTTGAATGTGGATATGGTATGACCAGCTGTCTTAGACTCCTTCTGCTGTGATGTTGCTGCAATTATGGACTATAACCTGGAATTCTAAGCCAAATAAACTCCTTCCACTGCTAAATTGCATTTAGTTGGGGTATTTTATTACAGTACCAGAAATTAAAGTAGAACAGACTGTCTAACAAGACTCTGTGTCCAAACAAGCAAAAATAAAATGAAATAAAAAGTATTCATGAACACACACACACACACACACACACACACACACACACACACCAGAAAGAGAGAGAGAGAGAGAGATTAAATAAAAATAAAACCCAAAGTAAACAGAGAAAAGAAATGATAGAGATCAGACAGGAGATCTATAAATAGAAAACAGAAAACCAGGAGGAAAAAAATCCAAAATCCAACTAATTATTTCTGTTTTGGAAGAAAGTTTTTTGTAAGACATATGATAATGAACTTACATCATATATATATATATATATATATAATATTTAAATGAGCAAGTTCCAAAGAGGTATTTAAGATAAATAAGCACACAAAGCAACTAAGAAGATGCTTGGTGCTATTAGTCATTTGAAAAATCAAAACCAAAATCACACCTAATGGACAGTTAAAGCTAAAAAGACTGACATGCTGGAGATGTAGCTCCATGGTGGAGTACTTGCTTAGCATGTTCGAGGCCCTGAATTTAACCCACAGTACCACACAGTAGAAAAAAATCAACCAACACTGACCATCCCAGGTACTAGAAAGAAGTTAGAGGAGCATGAATACCTGGGTTCTGCTGGTTGGAATACGAAGGGTGCAACGATTTTGGAAAGTAATTTGTTAGATTCTTTAAAAGTGACACATCCCATTGCATTAATCAGCCATTCACTTTTAGGTATTTACCCAAGAGAACAGAAAGCACACGTTTTTACAGACTTGGATATGAATGTGTCTAATCTCTTGTTTTGTAACAGCCTCAAATTGGAAACTACCCAAATGCCCATGGATAGGCGTACAAACTTATATATCCACCAGTAGATGTTTGTGGGTCTCCTCACCCTTCGTGGAGCTCCAGCCAGCACTCCCAGCCTACAGCAGGGTTAAAAAGAGAGCAGATTTATTTAGAAGGCTTTACTTAACAATCGTTCAGAAATGAAAACCCAAAGACCCAGGGAAAGCTGCCATAAAAAGGAACCAATTAAGCTTGGTGTGGTGGTGCACACTTGTAATACCAGCACTTGGGAAGTGGAGGCAGGAGACTCATAATTTCAAGGCCAGCCTGGGCTACATGGCTACACAGTAAGACCTTGTTTTCCCCACAACTCCCTTAAAGAAAAGAAAAGAAAGAAAGACAAGAACAAGAGTATGTATAGTAGGAGTTCATTTGTACTATAGTCTAGAAAGTGAAAATTAATCTGTAGTGACAGAAAATACATTCGTGGCTTCTGGTAGATGGGAGATGGGGCAATACGGGGTGGGGGGAGAATTACAAAGGAGGAGGAGGAAACTGTGCGTGGGGTGGATGTTTCCACTCTCCTGATTGAGGTGACGATGCTATAATTACATTCTCATGTCAAAACAGATCAAACAATACATTTCAAGTATATATTATTTATTGTGTATCAATTACACAATAATAAAGATGTCAATCATGGCTATTGTTCCAAAGAATCTAGCACTATCTCCACTGAGTCCTCCGGTCTTCGGGGTCTTTTCCATCTGATATTCTTTAGTCCTGAGAATGGTTTGACCAACAAACTGGTAGGGGTGTTTTTTACGTGTTTGTTTATTTATTTTTGTAGTTCGGGAGAAGATAAAGGCCTGCTCTCTTACGGGTCTTTGCAAGAATGCAAGGTGATGAGAAGGAAGGGAGTCAGGGTGTTCAGTGTTCACATGTTCTCCCAGACCTCTGGGATTTTTCAACTTTAGCCAGTCTGGGGCAGGTTTCTTCATTTTCCTTTATAGAAACATCAAGGGTGAGAGCAGGATTTCTAAACCAAGTGGGGCACTTGCAGACGCCCCTGTCTCTTGGCACACGTGTCTTCTGAGAAAGGACAAAGAGATTATGTGCCTTGCTTAAGAACAATAGGCCGTGTCACAGCCTGTTAATTCCACGGCTTCCCAAGAGAAGAAAGAATTTTTACAATGAGATGTCAGAGAGTCTCCCCATGACAACCTTCCTCTGTATTTAAGCCAGTGTGCTCCACCTCCTAGGGTACCATGCCTTATCTCTAACTGTGGGATGGAAGGTTTTGTCTTATTAAAAGAATCTCAGGCATGGCAAGAATGGAAAGTATTTTGGTTGGGGGGGGGAGTGAAGTCACATGATTGCATACTTCAGTGGTGTAGGGAGGAAACTTATAGTTATCCTAACTACTGCCAGCCGGTGTGTACCAGAAACTATTAGCTTGCCAGAGGCATTTGGTGTCTAGTGCAAGTACACTGTAGGCAGACTACCCAAGGACCCCCAACAGTCAGTGGGTTTGGCTTTAATGGCCTTTTTCTCTGCATCCCTGCATTTACAGTTTTGTGTGCTTATATTTGCATAGCAAGCAGTTTCTCTACTTCCCTGTCTCCATGGTAGACGTTCAGCTGCATTCCCCCCCCCCTCCAAAGCCTCCCTCCCAACAGGCCACATAGAGGCTGGACCGTAATGTGATATGTGAGTTCCCACTCAACAAACTTCCCTGCTTTTTATCAAATCTGGCCAGTGTATTGAGTGATTTTTCTCCTCAGTGTGGCAAAAATACCCGACAGAAACAACCGAAGGGGGAAAAGAAAAGACTTCTTTTTATTTATATTTATTTTTATTTATACAGTTTATTCTGTACCTCATGGTAGAAAAGGAAGGCTGGAGTGGCTGTGCCATCCGCAGTGATAGGATTTGACAGTAGAAGAGGAAGCAGAGAAAACATGGACCGGAACCGGAAGTGGGTCTAACCTTCAAAGCCCTATCTGTAGGAACCTACGTCCATTAGATAGGTTCCAGGTCCCAAAGGTTTCAGAGCCTACCAAGACAGCACCACCAGTTAGAAACCTGGTTTTCAAACATGTGGGTCTGTGGGAGACATTTCTGACTCAAACAAGGAAAGCTGTCTTTCTGGTCTTCTGCACATATGGAAGGAGGAAGTCCCTTCCATGGAGTTGTCCAGGACGGCAGTCCACATTGCTGGCCTGAAACCTGGGAGAAAACAGTCTTTGGTCTCAGTCCTCTGGAGACCTGGGAGAACCTAGACAGTGGATGGAAATAAAAAAAAATCCTCTAGTAAGGTTGTCTCTCCTCAGGAAGGACACCATGGAGAAGATTTCCAAGATCTGAAGAGAATGAACGTGATACTTTTATGTCCATTACTTGGTGGCAATTGTGTTGGCTCTAGTTACCTGTTGACTTGACTGTGGTGGTTTGAATGAGAATGACATCTCCCTTCTCCCAATAGGCTCATGTTCGAATGCTTGGTTCCCAATTAATAAAATTGTTTGGGAAGGATTTGGAGGTGTGTGGCCTTGTTGGAAGAGGTGTGTCACTGGGGGTGGGTTTGAAGTTTCAAAAACCCATGCCATGCCCAGTCTCTCTCTCTATCAATCTATCTGTCTACATATATATGTATATATATATATATATATATATGTATATATTGATGGGGGAATGTCTTTCTGTACGCTGCAAATATGTGTTGCTCTGATTGGTTGATTAATCTACACTTTCATCCTATCATATCTATAGTCTACATACATATAAAATCTGTCTTTCACTTCATCTCTATCTCTGCCTGCTGTCTGCAGATCAGGATGTAAAGCTCTCAGCTACTGCCCCAGCATCATGCATGCCTGTCTGCTTCCCACCATGATGATCATGGACTCACCCTCTGAAACTATAAGCCAGGCACCAATTAAATACTTTCTCTTATAAGAGTTGCCATGGTCATGGTGTCTCTTCACAGCAGTAGAGGAGCACTGCCTACTGTGTGACAGTGACACAATGTAGAATCTCTTGGGAACAGAGTCTCAATAACCAATGGTTTGGGTTGAGTTGGCCTGTGCATATACCCATAAGCGATCTTCTTAACTGTGTTAACTGAAGTGGAAAGACTCACCCTGAATGTGGGTGCACCATTTCATGGGCTGGGCCCTGAACTTGATGAAAAGGAGAGAGCCAGTTACGTGCCAGTAAGCATGCGGGCAAGCATCAGTCTCTGCCCCTGACTGTGGATGTGACCAGCTGCTTTGACTCCCCTGCAGTGATGGACTGTCACCCAGACTTTCGAGATGATTGAACTCTCTCCATGAAAGTTGCTTTTGTCAGGATATTTAAAAGCAACAGGAAATGGAGCTAAGATGGTAACATTTGGGGCTGGAGAGATGGTTCAGCAGTTAAGAGCACTGGCTGCTCTTCCAGAGGACCCAGGTTCAATTCCCAGCAACCGAATGGTAGCTAAATAATCTCCGAAACTCCAGTTACAGAGGACCTGACCTCCTCCCCTGGCCTCCACAGTGCTGCACGCACACAGACACACATGCAGGCAAATCACCCACACACATACAACGAACATAAATTTAAAGCTTTTTTTTGAAAGACAGCAACACTAGGCTAGTTCATTCTTTATGGCAGACCACCAGCTCCAGAAATCCTCCCAATACAAGGAAACATCAGATGTCAGTGTAGGGATGGATGGTACAGGCCCTTTTCTTATCCATCGCAAAGGACACAATCCTACGACAAGACAGATTAACAAGGGAAAACCAAACAGACTCACTTAGCTGAAGTTTTATGTAGCACATGAACCTTCAGAAATGAAGGCCCAGGCCGGCCTGGTGGCACATTCACTCAGGAGAGCGGGTCAGGAAGGTGGTGTCCAGTCCAAGGTCAGTCTGAGACCCTGTCTCAACAACAAACACAACAAAAGCCCACACCCCGACTGTACGGTTGTGCTGTCTGATGGAGAGTGGGCACTAGGGAGGAGTGTGACCGTGCACCCTGGACCGGTGGCAGCTGAGCGCCTCACCGCCTCCTGCAACGACTGCCCCTTCAGATTCTTCCTGGATTTTCTGCGGAGTTCCTCATCTGCCTGGGTTCGGGGCAAAAAAGAGAGAAGAGGAGAGAGAGAGCGAGAGCACTCCAGGCTTTAGTGGCTTCTTAGAGGGGAGGGGCTCTAGTTCTAAGACTCACCGTGGGGAGAGTAGATCTGGTTTCTTTCTTTCTTTTTAATTTTTTTTTTTAACTTTAGCTGGGCAGTGGTGGCATACTCCTTTGATCCCAGCACTTGGGAGGCAGAGACAGGCAGATCTCTGTGAGTTCGAGGCCAGCCTGGTCTACAGCGTGAGTTCCAGGAAAGGCATCAAAGCTACACAGAGAAACCCTGTCTCGAACAACAAACAACAAACAAACACAATGTGTATGAGTATTTTGCCTGCGTGTGTGTCTGTGTACCACTTGCATGCCCGGTCCCCTTGGAGGCTAGAAGGGGAGGCTGATATCCCTGCAACTGGAGTTACAGACAGTTGTGAGCTGCCGTGTGGGTGCTGGGAATCACACCTAGGTCCTCTAGAAGAGCAGCCAGCGCTCTTAACAGGGAGCCATCTCTCCAGCCGTCTCATGTTTCCATGCGTTTCTGATTTCATTTGCTAAGTTCAGAGGAGGCAGTGGTTTATTTCCATGAATAAGTTACCTGTCAGTCTGGGCCTTATGGTCTGGACAGACCGGTGCCATTCCGCCTCAGTGTCTGTGCTCAAAATGGAGCACATTGTTGCTTTATAAAATGGAGGCGTTAAGGGATAGACTTAGCCTGGAAGCCAATGTTTTCTGACGATGAAGCAACGTTGAGCAAGGGGTGGCCTGAAAACTACTGTTCTATTCCACACGGTGTATCGAGTGGCAGGGTGGGTCCTGATCTCCATGCTTCCTCGGAGCCTTGATGTTATAGAGTTGAGAAATAAGCCATACTGCTGATGCAATGCCATACAAATACAGCCCTGGCTGGCTGCCTGAGGGCAGAGGCAGGAGAATCCTGACTGAGGAAATAGTGGGACCCTGCCTGAAAAAAAATAAAAGGCTGGGAATGCAGCTCAGTGGTAGAACTCTTGCCTAGCATGCATGAGGACCTGGGTTTGATCCCTAGTACTGTAAAATCAGAAATAAAAGATTAAAAATAATTAAACAAACTAAACCATATAGACTAACCATAAGTGAACCCTCAGGCTTAAATTTTAACCATTCTCAAAAAAGTGCCTAGGGAAGTTTTTTTGAGCAAAAGCTAAATCAAAATTTTGAGAATTGAATACATAAGCATGATAACAGTAAAGGAAGGGGGATACAATCAAAGCACTTCGTGTCTATTCTCTGTGTCCCAGTCTCCTCCAGGGAGCAGTGTTAACAGTTCTTTAAATATTCATGCCATATACATAGCAAATACTTTAGATGGAAATATGTATAGCATACATATGTATCACGTATCCTTTTTATTATTATGGATTTCTTTGTACATACAAAGGACTATGTTGTGTAAGTGATGAACAAAGATTATGACTAATATGAATACTGCTGCATTCATCAGGGTCCTGGCAACAGATGGCATGCTGAAACTGTGAAATTGGGGTAGTTTTAATAAAACGACTGTTTGCAAAGTTACAGGCAGATTCAGGGAAACCAATAAAGGAGAGCGTAGCACTCAGTAGCTTATCCAGGGTTTGTGGTATTTAAAACCTACTCGATTTTGAGAATGCTCTTGAAAAAAAAGGATGCAAAATTGCTGATGGTAAAGTAGATACAAAAATGAATTCATCAAGAGGAAGAAAGTATAACAGATCTAAACTTATAAAACTAATATCTAAAAACATCACAAGATATAAATGTAACTACTATATAACTACTGATTCCTGTGTGTGAGTGTGGGGTATGCATACGTGTGAGTATGGGGCATGCATGTGTGTCAGAATGGGGTATGCATGTATGTGAGTGGGGAGCATGTATGTGAGTTTGTGCATAGGGAGGGCAGAGGAGAGACATCAGATGGTCTGCTCTATCACCTCACCATATATTTTTGGGACAAAGTCTCTCACTGACCCTGGAGCTAGGCTGGCACCGGGAACCCCAGAGAAGAATCCTCTTGTCTGTCTCCCACAGGGCTTGGCCACACTCAGGTTATCCAGTGGGTGCTAGGATCCAAACTCAGGCCACGTGCTTGTTCAGAAAGTGCTCTGACCCATCACACTGTCCCACTGGCCCACTCTTTGGTTTGTTTGCTTGATACTACTTCACATGAGAGTGACCTTACTTTCTGTAGGAAGAAGGGAAGCTAAATTTTTCTGTCCTCTGTGTAGAAAAAGCTGACATCTGGGGGTGGTGAGGGGCAGGGGGCGAGGGAATGAGAACTTGGGGGAGCGGGAGGTCCCAACTGGATCAAGAACAGAGAGGGAACACAAGGAATGTTCGTGAGAGATGAAGACCACATGAGAATAAGAAGCAGAGTGCTGGAGAGGCCCACAGAAATCCACGGAGATGCCCCCACAATAGACTGCTGGCAATGGTTGAGAAATAGCCCG
>CABHPQ010162228.1:0-29150 GCA_902168405.1 Peromyscus aztecus
CGGAGGGGCGGCCGGGCCGGGCGCTGCGCACTCGCGTCGGGAGCCGCCTCTCGCCCGCCGCGCTCGCCCCTGCTCCCCGCCAGCATCACTTGTCCCGCGGCCGCGCTCCGACAACAAAAGCGGAGGATGCTGCAGCTGGGCAAGGTCAGGACCTTGCTCTGAAGCCGGGCGGCGGCGCGCACGCCTTTCCCCCGACTGAGGAGCTGTCTTTGGCGGCGGGTGCATGTTCGCCAGGAAGCAGTCGGGCGCCGCGCCGTTCGGTGAGTTGCCTGCGCGGAGCTGCTGGAGCCGGGCGCATCCTCCGGGCGTCGTCCTCTTGCTCACCGCTGGTGGGGGGTTGGTCCTCCGCTGCTGGCCGGGCCAGGGGTGGTGGCGGCGGCTGTGGGGTGCTGTCTGCCCCCGGGGAGGACAGCGATCGCGCTGGGTCCCCTTTCGGAAGACGGCTCTGCCCGGAACGGGGTCCGGGGCCAGTGTCTTTCTTGGAGCGGTTACCAAGTGGCTTCTCCGCGTGCTCCCCTCCCTGCCGCTCCTCTCCCCCGGAGGACGCGTATATAGGGCAACACCGACTGCTCCCCGCCACCCTCCAGAGCAACCCCGTTGCATTCATGACGTCCCTAATATACAGGAGAAGAGGGGGTGGGGGTGGGGAAGACTTCCTTCCAGTCTTTTGCCCTTATGTTCAATGTCATTACGATGTTTGGCTAGAACAAAATGGAAAGACTTGGTCATATGCGTCCATGGCCGTTTCTTCAATCTCCCGCTGCTCGCCAGACCCAGACCCCTTTGGTCTATATTTAGCGTTTCTGAGGACGCATTTTCAGAGGGATTCACAGGCTTCCGGGGCTTCTCTGCCCTGACAATAGATAGCGAGGCTCTGGAAAGCGCTGTCTGACAGCCAGGTTTGGCAAGGGTGCTTGTGCTTGGGAGATACGCGTAGCGATATTTGGGTGATTCGTAATTAATGGCTGAAAGCAAAGCTGCGTTCCGCTCTCCTCCCACCCGACCTTCCTCTTCTTCTGGTGTGTAATGTGTTTTCATCGATTGCTACTCAGCAGGTTTGAGCTACTCTGTTCAGAATAAAGTCGCTAGGAAGGAGGTGCAACCTCCTTGGTCTGAGGGTGGGGGTCGGAAAACAGATTTGGGGACTTAGGGGGTGTGATTCTCTGTATTTTCCACAAAGAGCCACTTATTTCCCAAATGCCCAAAGTTGCGTATCACTGTAAACACCGGGGTAATGAAGGGTGTGGAAGAAGAGGATAATAGGGGAGTCTGTGCTTGCAAGGGGGTTTGTATGTCTCTCATTTGAACTGATCTGATGTGCTTTAGCTCTGCAAGGCTTTATAAATATGCATGCCTAATGTTCTCAAGCAAATATGTTGGCTTAGAAAAGAGATATGTAATGAGCAAAAATCAGGCCTGATAAGCATGACGGACAGTTCACTTTTAGGAACTGTGTGATGGATACGGAAGATGTTGGGGATTTTCTGCGTTGACTTCCATGAAAATGGGGAGGTGTTGCCACTGCCCATGAGTTACCTCATTGTGCGCCCTTCCACTGATGGTAGTTTAGTTGATGTCTGCTGGTGGGCATGCATCTACATAATTAGAAGGCTTCCCAGCCACACTGCTAAAAATCCCATGGAAGACTGTTTGATATGACTCCTTTTGGATCGCCAACATAGATCCTGTGCATGATTTGGGGGATCCGATCTATGGGAAGTATGAGCAATAGGTGCAAGAATCCTAGTGTGTGGAATAGCTGTTTTCAACTACCGGATGTCCCTTCCTTTACTGTTTCTCTGAGCCAAACAGAATCCATTGTTAATGTGGAACAGTATCCTCACTGGTCTGTGGGTCACAAGGTCTCAGGGCTTGAATGAAGATGGATACGTTTGGAATTAGTTGTTGAAATTTAGAAGGACTGTAATTATACTAATAACAAGTGAGCGTAGTGGGCGCTCTATCGCCAGAGGCTACACTGTTCAGTCAAGTTAAGGGAACACTGTGATTCTTTTTACCAGTATTTTTTCACCTTTATTCACATTCTGGGAACTTTACAGGAGCACTTTGAGCACACTGTTGCAGCCCTTGCTTGATATTAGTGTAGAATCTGTCTCAGAAGCAGGCCTTAGATGAAGGAGGAATGTTTTTCTCCCTCCGGTCCTTTCCTCTCTTCAAGTCTAATGCTTCAGTTTCAACCATGATTCTTAGAGACTAGTTGATACACTGCATGGCCCTGTGCGCCTTTAGAGAGCAGCTGCTGGGCATGAGAAAAAAAAAAAAAAAAACTCCATGGAGTGTGCATGAGGCTTTTATGCCATATTGTGGGTTGGAAATGATAGCACCTGACTGATTGGCAGTTATAGCAACTGCGTGAGGTTGTTGCTGTAATGAAATTGTCCCAGTCTTGTTGAAAGGGGTTGTTTAATTTTGTGTGTGTTTGTGCAGTGGTAAAACCCAGTCATTATAGAGGTCACTAATGTTTGCATTGTTTATAGTAAAAGTCACGCACAGTCAAATTACAGCATTACCAGCTACTTCGCATCTTTCGCAATACAATGGAAGTCGTCAATTCTTCCTCCCACTTCAGTAGTTCATCACAGAGAGGGGAAAAAAGTGAAATTCAAATAATATTAGTTGGAAAAGGCAATTTGTAGTTTTGTTAAATATTTTCTAAGAGTACTGTCACTTTCATAGTGGGATGTAAAATTGAAACATGAGCTTACAGTGTCCCCCAAGTGTCTCTTCATGCATGTCGCTGAGTGTGCAGTGCCTCTCCTCAGAAAGCTTCTCCTTGATGTCGGCACATATGTGGAACTGTTAAAGAGTTTTGCACAGCTCTCTTATATTTCCTCAGGTTCTTCTTAAGAAAGGAAAACCACCACTTTTAAATTGAAAATGATTTATAGTAATTTCTTTTATAAAACCACGCATTCTTTGTGTGGATCGGTATATCTAGTTGTAACAAGTCAACTGAAACCAAAATAGAAAATGTTACACCTCAGACTTCCCCAGAATGTACCCCTTGCTTCCCCCATTATGGACAGAATATGGACACACCCTTCTTGGTGGTTTCTTTTTCCGAATGTTGCTGTCACTTTTAATGGAAAGCCAGGCTTGTATTGCTCTTGCTGACGTAATTTTCACTCTAAAGAGATTCCACATAGTTGGACATATTTAAGCTCAGATTCAAACTGTGAATAAAATCCAAGCATACACCGCACAGTTATTTATTTTTTTTAAGGCTGTAGTTTGGTTGAAGGTGTCACACAATGGGTTTCTGCTGACTGGTTTATGAGTAAGTGAACTTTAAATCCAAATTCTCCCACTGGCTTCCAAGAGGGTTGTCATTGTCCATGTTCCAAACGTGAAGTCCTTAGATGACTTCATGAGGTGTGTGGTGTTGTGTGTAAAAAGTTAATTTCAGGAAAGCAGTTCATGATTCTTGATGATAGCTTCAAGTTTATCTGATTACATGCCAAAGTAGCAGCTTTTTATATGACTATAAAATATTAAACATGTCATACATAAATAGTTTCCATCACATTGTCTGCCAATCTAGCCTACTGATTAATAAACTGCCTGGTTAGGTTTAATGAATCCAATTATGTTCACAAACAGTACCTCTAACACAGTAAACTCATAGAAATATTTTATCATTCTGTGATTTTAGTCCATTAAATTATGACTCATAACAAAAATATGGGATGATGATAACTCAGTTCTTCATCTTTCAATCACATGGCAGTTGAGGTGATTTTCAAGGTCTTTATCTTCGCTAATTGATTTGTAGGAAATGGCTCATCAACATTGGGATATTGAAATTGTATTCTGTATCAATTATTTTTTGACAGGTTACAAATAATGATCAAATAAATGAGACAGTGATTCCTAGAAACTTCTCGTGCAACCACCCATTTCCCTGGTCAAGTTGTCTGCTGACTGCTAAGCTTATTTTATGTTTATATATATTACATATTACAATACATCCCACTATTTCAAAATCATACATTAGTGACACATAGGTTGTAGGGCATGGTTCATTTTTCTGTATAATTATGATCTCCTATAAAAGTTATTAGAAAAGTGAATTTAAATAATGTAATACTGTCTTGCATCTCTCCTAATGGAGAGAACACTGGCTTTGAGTGAATATCAACTCTTGTCTCTTAGCTGCTTGCCCCTGACCATTTAATGTGGTCATCAGACTCAGCTTATTCATCTGTAAAATGGATACAGTAAGGTAGAATATCTCAGTATGTTGCTTTGAGTATAAAATATGTGAATAAATGGCTTGTAAATTTATACTTATTAATTAAGATGGATGTTTTAAAATAAATTATTGACATTAAATGATTCCCATTCTCTCTATTTAAGATTAGACATTGTTATAATATTATTTTATATAGATACACTATTTTAATATTATATTTTGTAGATTGGCATGTAAAATGACAAATTTTCTCTCTTGGACTATATAATTCCTTTATGTATTGAAATATATAACCATTAAGGTAAAAGAAATTAAGTTATATCTCCTAGCGTTATTTTCTTAAATGATTGTCATATCCTAGTAATCAGAAATTTCAAGACTTTGATATTCCTTATTATCATTATGTCAGACTCCTGATTAAGATCAGATTTTCTACACAGATTAATGTTGTACAGCGAATATTATAGATGTTTAAGCAGCATCACTCTGTGAGGTCAGATATTCAACAGCTGCTCAATGTAAAGGCAAAGAGCTCTACCCTCTGCAGGAAACCACTGTAAAGGAATAGAAGGAAAGAAACAGCAGGAACTGTCTGGAAAGGAGACTGCATCCTCCTTAACTGATGGAAAGAGAGCAGAGGGGGTACATTGGTGCTGACTCGAACATCAATGGTCATTTTCATGTATTCCCTCGTCCTAGGGATCTTCAGTGAAGACAGGCATGTGGGCTTTGGTTCCTCTAGGTCTGAGGATGCGACGCTCCTTTGACATCACCGAATTCTACAAAGTCCGTACAACTGTGACCTTCTGTGACATACGCTTTATGGTCACTACACTTGGATATGTAGTAGAATTTGTTGCCAAGTGTGACCCCTGTGACAGCAGACTAATTTATCTTCAGTCAAGGAAACGTTTTGACAATCAACGTGGTTATTTATATTCAAATTTATGTTTTGTTGTGACAACTGCCAATTATGTTTTCAGAATAAAATACATGTTATACTAAGCGGCATTGCTGGCTTTGTTTTTTTTGTTTGTTTTTGAGTAAACAGGTGAGCCAATTATATTTGGTTAAATCAGTATAGGTATATGTGTGTCAAAATTTTCTGCAAGTTTTGAGTGACATGAGCATACTTCTTTCTGAAGGGATAGTAGTATTAAATCTAGAAAGAGTGCTAGTCATGCCATTGGAGTTAGTAAGTATAGTTATCCTCCATAGGTAAGGGCTGGGATTTTCTCATTAGTTTTGTTTTATTTGTTTAATAATTGTGGTTACCACAACTGACCTTAGAAATTAGATTTAAAAGATGTATGTTGGTTAAAATACATTTTTGTAGCTGTTACATATAGTTAGTTATGTTAGTTCAGGAAACTCCTCATGTCTACTGAAATACCTCCTCTCATGTAACAACATTATTACAGAATAGTATAGTTTATTTTAAAATTATGAAATACATAGAAATGTGGATTACTGTTTTTAAGGAGCCAAATAAATAACCCTGCCCGGATGTTCTGGGCAAGCTGGGAAGGGAAAAGATGAAGGAATCCCCTCCAGGACTAAACATAGCTTTGTGTGATTGCTGAGTGACATCCTAGGTCCTTGGTCTGTCTTCTTTCTTCCTCCCCTTGGAGACTTAGCTGCATCTGAGCTGGTAGAGCCCAGCCTTGGTCTCTACAGACAGGGTATCTCCAGAGGAAGAAGGAAGAAGCAAGGCAACCTATTTGTGTAATCTTCAGAGGCAGAGAAAGTGGCAGGTTGGCCGAAGTGTTTCATTAATTAAGTTTCCTTCACCTGGAAGGAAGCATCAGCGGTAAGCAAGACATGTTCCCTGTTGGCATGGTCTGTAAAGAGTTCTGCTTTGTAGAATTCGGGACATAGAAGAATTCACAGCATTTCATTTAGTAGTTGAGTTCTTTAACTATTTCAGGCTGTTTTGTCACTGTGTGAGCATTTGTCAAGGGGATGCCTGCTGCCCTGGCTGGTTTACAGTGAGGATGATCCATGAAACTCAACTGAGTGATGAATGGTGAACTCCAAAGTAACTTGCCCTGAGGGTTTCTTTCTTACTCTCCATGTTAGTTTTTAACTAAAATTAATTGGATGGCCTTGTAAGTGACAAACATTGACCGTGAAAAGGACCGTGTCACAGGCTACCTTCCTAAACCACATATAAATACTGGTTCAAGATAGCTATTATCCAGGGCATATTTCACCTCAGTGGAGTTAGAGTCTGATTGGTGTTTAATGTCTCAGGACTAATAGGCCCAATCATGGTCAGAGTTAAGAAAGAAAAAAAATGCATTAAAAATGTGTTTTATGCAACTACTGAGTGTGACTGTTCAACCTAAAAATGTCCACTTCTTATATTAAATTTTATTCTTTAACAAATATTTTAATTGGTCCTTCAAATATTATAGTAACATGGTAATCATTATCTTCAACACAGAAAAATTTAACTTTTAGAAAGAACAGTTCTTTAACAGTAAACGAAGTTGTCCAAATGAAAAAGAGCTATAATACAGCCTTCTGAGTTTAAAAGTCTTCATAGACACAGAGCATCGTTCTTGAGTCTCAGGGAGACTGGCTAAGAATTGTGCAGATGTTGTCAAGGTGTCTTCCAAAGAAGAGTTGTATCATTTATATATATATATATATATATATATATATATATATATATATATATATTTTTTTTTTTGTTTTGTTTTTTCGAGACAGGGTTTCTCTGTGCAGCTGGAACTCACTTGGTAGCCCAGGCTGGCCTCGAACTCACAGAGATCCGCCTGGCTCTGCATAAATAAGATTGCTTTCTCATACTGATGACAACTATGGGTATGGTAATTATAAAAGCAATTGCCTGTTAGATTGCAAAAATATTGTTTTCCTGTGATTTAGTTTGCTTCTTTTAAAAATATTAAGGTTAAGCATTTATTTCATCAGCCTGTGTACTTTTCTTTTGGGAATCCCATATTTCTACCCTCTACCAATTTCTCCTTTTATCTATTTGCTTTTTAGTGATTTAAATTGTTTATCAGTAGTAATTCTCTTTCCCTTTTCTGTGTCTTAACAGCTGTAGACCTCATGTCATTAACTCTTATTTAGGGAGCATGGTTCTAAACCTTGTCCTGTGACTTTTATGAAAGAAAACATTATCACTCAATGATTTTGTGTCTTGGTGACACAAAACAAAGCAATGAATGGAGTGGCTACCGAAAGGAGGGCTTAAAAATTGGGCCCTAAAGGGGTGGGTTGCTACTGTCATTGTAAGTCAAGAGGACATACTAATTCCTGCATTTTCCTGTTGTATTGAGGGAAAATTAAGAAATAATGTGCTTAAAATACTTAGCCAAGGACCCAGTAAAGAGACATCAGGGGTGTTAGCTATTCTTTCTGTGAAATAATAAAATGTTAAGTCATTTTTCTGTAATTCCTACCTTTGATCCCCTACCACATGATGCATAATTAGATACCTGTACCAGTGCAGGGGCCTCTGCTTGAGAAGGCCAGGTGTTCATGGCCACTGTGGCTCTTGGGTAGAGATGGTCCTTACCTATATTGCAGACACTTTCCTCAATATTGTTTCATAGAATCTTGGTTGTCAGATTCAAATTCACTGGGGGAAGTAGAGTTTGGACCAGTCTAAGGAAAAAATACATTTTTTATTTACATTCATCCTTTCCCTTCAGAGATGTGTGCCTTTCCCTTGGCTATACATAGTAGCCTTTTTACCAGAATTGGCCCATTTGGGAATTTATGTTATCACTGATTCTCAAATTTTAGGTGGCAATTGGCACATAGTGAATGTGCTGGTCATTGCAAGCTATATGTATAGCTTTGCTTCTGTTGTCCAAACTGGTTTATGAGGTTTTGTTGTTAATCATTTTGTGTTAATTTTCAATACTGGCTACTGGGACCTTATGAACAAAAACAATTGAGTAGTTCCGCTAGTTCAGTGATCCAAATGATAGTAGCATTAGGGACTTCTGTTCACCTTGCCTATATGCCTGTTTTGGCGTTTGTTTATTGAGATGAAAGTCTCAGGGGTTTGTTGATGTGATAAGGCAATTAATGTGAAAACTATTAGAAACATTTAAGTTCAAATATTCTTTGAAACTTTTGATGTACTCCAAAAAATATGGTAATTTGTATGAGTTGGAATAAAAGCATTTTCTAGCCTGTAAAACAGTGTTTGAGCTCCATTACAGAAACGGTTACAACATTCCTACTTCACTAATGACCGTAATGGCTGTATGGCATGGCATTGGATATTGTACAAAGGAAGGGATCTCAATGGTAATATACTTGTTAGTTATTTATACTACTTCAAAAATTGAAAGTCATCCTAAGTCAGATCAAGAAATTTCCCTGCGGTTTTTCTTCTTGCACAAGAATTTAAGACTTTAAAAGGGGGTAGCATAAAACCCCATTGCTCCTCAGCAATGAAATCTGTCAAGCTATCTCTAGAATATTATTTTTCTCTCCCAGAGGGCTGCTGTGTCTGGCGCCAATGAGGTTTTATCAGAACAGTTTTAGAAGTGTGAACTCTGTTTTGGCTTCCATTTTCTTCAGCATATTTCTTAAAAAAAAATACTTTGAATAGAATTGCAGAGATTCTTATCACTCCAATTGTAGCCTGTCAATTGGAAGAAGTCAAGAGAAGTCACAAAACTTTAATTTGTTATGCATTCTCCAAATGTTTGAAGGAAATAAGGAAGGGAAGTTAAAATTCCCCACTGAGTATTACCACTTAGCAAGTGGGAAGATTTTAAGAATTGGAGAAGACACGTTTTTATTGCTGTTTATTTCAGGCATGGTGGTCTATTTCCCTTATAAATTTTAAAGTCCTATCTGTAGTTCAGGCGCATGATAAACTGTAGAATGACACCATTTTTCCTGTTTGAGAACTTAGAGCATATACAAGGGACGATCTTACCTTGCACTTGTGGACACTAGATAGAAGTGGACTGTGAAAGGAAGGACGAGAAGATGGTTGGTGTAAGTGACAGGAGACACCCCTTGCTCAGACACACCAGACCAGGCATGTTGTGGCGAGTGCTGAGCTGGGGGCTTGGTTAAAAAGTGAAGACATTTTGAGAACTGTCAAAGAATGAATAAGTAGCTTAAAGGATTTTTCACTAAACGGGTAAGAAGTAAGTTTTGGGTAAGTTAGGAGCCCACAAAGAGGAGCAAGCAGCATGTTCTGGATGTGTTCCTCCAGAACGATATAGGCTGTCTTCCCCTTCTAGGTGAGGGGCTTTTTTTTTTTTCTACTTGAAAGGTTATAACTCTCCTGTTCAAAATCAGTTTTTAAAAATGTAGATGGTGGTACAACCGTATTTTCCAACAGGTCTCTGACATACTTTCCTTCCTCTGTGTGCAAGCTCCCTTAAAATATATTAATAGCCACAAGGACTCTAGATCCTTCAGTATTAAGTGTATATACTCTCTGCTTCCCACAGGGTAGCAAGATGAATGTACCTGTCTTTCCTGTAGCCTGACAAACTGTCTTATACAGCACCGTGGTTTGTCCACAGAGGATGGCAGCTGATGCCAAGTTGCAAGAGGGTGCAAAGCTGACAGAGCCCAGAAGCACTGGCATTCTTTGAACAGGGTGTCGGAGGAAATAAAAACAGTTACTCCTTTGAGCTTTCCTAGCACATTAGTTTTTACATGTTGTATTCTCACATTCTAGCACTTGGAAATGATAAATATTTTTAAAGCAGCATATCAGATTTTGGTCCAGTCAATTTTGCTGTGCTCACAGATCTTCAGAATATCCTCCGATGATATCTACTTGATTGCAAATAGCAGGAAGTTATCTCAGGCATTTCTCATTGAGGCTGTTGAGGTGGGGTGTGTCAGGGCTCAGTGACTTCATGATATTCACAGCTCTGATCCAATGAAGATGTTAACACTAAGCTGTGGTCACAGTCTCAGTATCCTTCATGCTCACACAGTTCTATCTATTGCATATTACTTTTCCTTTTCCTTCTTAGTATTTAGAACAAACTGGAGTGTAGTCTACAAGTGTATTTCTTATTTGCTGTAGCTTATTAATGCTCAACATGCTTACCCATAACTTATATTAATGAGGATGCTCACATACTATAGCAGTGATTTCAGTTTTACTGCTGAATAGCAGAATGTTGATACCTAGGTATTTATTGCTGATGTATCTTTGAGGGTGAATGCTGCAGGTCGTTTAGAAAGAATAAGGCTGCTTCTATGTTCGTTACAAGACATCAAGAAGGACACTCAAGATGAGATGGTCATTCTGGGTTTTGCACATCATGATCAACAGTTTGTAGTGGAGCTACCAGCATGTGGAAACTCCCACAATCGTGTCAGGAAGTAAGCTTCATATGCACACTGGTTTTAAATATGGGCATACAATAGGGTTTCAGGTGTTGCACTGTGTGACTGTTGGGCGTGCAGAGTACCAGGATGTGAAAAGACTTGGTGAAGATCTTAAGGAGGGCAGGGAACAGATGGTATGTTAGCAAAGTGTCAATGGGTGTTCTGTAACATTACAAATTGAGTAGACTACTGAGTGGCATAAATTATACCTAAATCAAGATTTGAGAACATACCGTGTTTTGTGGGCAGTCCTACCTGGCTTTGGGGGAACTTCATTAATCAGAATACAGAAAGACTCTGTAAGCTTAGGCAGTCTTCAAAACAAGATGGCATAGAGTGGCGGCACAGACAGTAGGCTGCTTTTCACAGTTCTGGAGGTTGGGAAGTTCTGCACAGCACACTTGGTTTCTTGTAAGGGCTCTCTTCTTAGTTCTAGATACTCCCTTCCAGCTGTTTCTTCCTTCACATGGTCTTTTGATATCTGACCTATCCTCGGAGGTATTTCTATCCACCCCAATGACAGATTGAAGGAATGATTCTATCTAAGACAAGCTTGGTGAATCCATGTGTTTATTGGGGTTATTTAATAGGAATATCTGTGTCTATTAAGACACCTGCACCCCTAAAATATCTATCCCAGCACAGATGAATGACTAATAGAAGATGTATTACCAGAATCTCCATACAGTTTTCAGGTAGTTACTCCACTGAAGAGTTTTATCTTAAAAAGCAATTGTTTATATTCTATAAGCAATGGGAAGGGCTTGTAAGTCTTCTGAGCTTCCCTCTGCTCATGTTTCAGTTTGGAAGAGTAGCTACATACTCATGTTCTTGATTTGTCTTTACCCTTCATTTTGTAAGATCGCTGATCCATAAGACCCAACTTCTGTGACTTCATGTAACCCTACTTACCTTTAGAAGACCTCAATCCAATCATTTCCAGAGCTAGGGCTTCATAAGATGCACTTTTTTTCTGGGACAAGTAAGTGTTTCAGCAAAGACTGCAGGACAAAGCCAGTGAGGTCTCCAAGACTAAGAAGGCCAACCTTAATAGCAAGTTTCATGACTTTAATACTGAATTATTTCTTGAGTGAATGAGAATGTTCAATAGATAATGTTGGTGATTCTTCAAGTAATTTTAAATTGTTCTCAGGTCTTCTTAAATATTTGGCTTTGATTTATAAACTACAGATGGTGATGTGAATCATGCTATAGAATACTACACACACACGTGTTATTAAGGTTTTGCAAAGTTACTTTTGTATGTATTGTTTCAAATTAAATGGATGCTTCTCATCTTGGTAAAACCTCTTCCTTCTCTTTAACTGAATTCTTAATGTTGGTCCAGGCCTCCCCTCTTAGATTTCTACTATAGATTCCTGATGTCAGGAATACTTGCCTGTACCCTGCTTCCCTCCAGCACCTCATTCCCACAGCTTCCAGAAGGCTTACATCTTGCTTTTGCAAAGATGGTCAAGTAAAGGACCAAATCTTTTGATTGTCACATCTCCCTCCTCCATCACTGTCCTTAATTTATTCAGCTACAGCTCCTTTGACCATTTTTCTGCATTTTCCAGACTAACACAGACATTTCTCTAGTCAAAAGTGCCTCCCCTTTTATTACCTTCCTAATATGCATGTGAACTAGAAGTCATCTCATCTACTTATTAGTTTGTCAGGTTGCTTGCATGTGTTCATCCTTGAGGGTTAATGCTTACAGTATTTTAAAGGAATCTTAAGTGGATGTCACATGGCACTCTGTGAACACTAACACGTGCCTGACTTCTAGGCAAATGCCTTGTGAAGGGTACATTTTTAATATATGATCATCCCTGAAGCCTACATTAGGTGCAAGCTGAAAGAAGAGGAGCTAGAGGGAAGATAACCTAACAGTAGATGCCTGTGAGAGTTCAATATGGCTGTTAGTGAGCAAGAGTTGACTGAGTTTCCATAAATAGGTCTTACACAGTGCTTTCCCTAGTCAGTTAGCTGCCTTGTAGTTCTTGGCATCATCAGACACAGTAGGTTATTTCTCAGAGGCAGATTAGCTCATCATAAATAGGATTCAAAGATCCAGAATGTTTTGCTCCAAAATAATATTAATCATACTTTTAGAATCTAACCAGCTTCATATTTTCATGGGAAAATAAGTCTTACCTCCAAGAAAAGTTGTACATTATGAACCACATGGGGGATGCTGGTTTGTGTAGGAACCTGTAGACCATTGTTCTAAGAACATCATTTTAAGGATAAGTGTAGATGAATAATGGTAACATTAGAAGTGATTAGCACATTTAATTATCAAAACTAGGCTTGTTTTCACAAAGTATGTACTCACTGTCAGATTTAAATTTTGGATACTATCTACTCAGTAGAATATTGAAACTGGAAAGTAAATTATTTCAAACTCTACCAGTGTTCAAATGTTGATTTGGGGATAAGACCTTGATTGTTTCATGTGAAACACATTTGTCTTTAATAAGGAATATATTTTAGTGTGTATAGATTATTAATTGTTTTGAAATACTGCAACATAATAAAAACGTTAGGTCCTAATTATGTGACTTCAAGAGTGGCATTTTGGTAGTTTCATGTATACTTTTATTTTATTTTATGTCATATTTGTGACTCAGAATTAATATAATGTATTTGCTTTTATAAACATTCATAGCTGTTGATTGGACTTTCTTGTTACAAAATTCCCTGCCTAATTAAATTCAAAACGGAAAACATTTGCATTTAAACTGTGTTATTGTCAAATGTGCCATTACAATGGGGGAATGTTCTTCTGACCTAGTAATTATATTTTAATGTCATTTCCTTGTGAGGTTGTGTGTTTTGGCTGTCCACTCAAAGAACAGTGTGGATAGGGGCATTTTCCTCTTGGAGCACTATAGTGGTTCTGTGTCTGTGCATCTTAGGTCTTTGGATACTTCACTCTTAATTCTTCCTTAAAACCTCTGACTCATTTTAATTTCACAGAGGGCTCCAGTGTTCCTGACTTAGTGTGTGTCCTCAGTAGCTGTGCTGAGAGGCTGGTCACCTCAGGGCTGGGTAGCAGGTGACATTCTGGCCTTTCCTTACCACCTTTGTGTGCACTGTTGACATTCTATGTGCTATTTCAGATTTTGGCTTTGAGTCTCACAGAAAGTGAAAAAAAAAAGGAACACTCAGCTGGCTGTTTGCCAACTGTATCCCATGCCTTGAAAATGTTCCTGTTTAAGTCATTCTGAGACTTGGAAAAATACACACTTTGGCCGGCATTACCACAGCGTTCCTGAGAATATTAGGTAGAAATAAGAGGATCCCTGCTGTGTGTCCTTTTCCTCCTTTTTATTCTTTTCATTTTTCTTTTCTTGAAATAGGGTCTCACACTGTAGATCAGCTAGTTAGCATCCCATTATATAACCCAGGCTGGCCTTAAAATTTCCATAATTCTCTATCAACTTTCTGAGTGCTGAAATCACAGTGTGAGATGCCATGCTTTTACAGCCATCATTTGTCTACAAAAAAATACAATTTCAGTGTAATCATTTTTCTCCTTAATTGAGGAACTAATTAATAATTTAAATACAAGGTTTAAGTTTTTTTTTTTTTTTTTTTCCCTCACTGAAATTTTCCATTTGATCATTTGGTGGCTTACCAAGTAAGACACTCCAATCCTCCTGTGTTTTCAAAACACTAAGGGAGATGTGCCAACTGCTAGGTCACAGGGGAGCTTGTGATTGGATTAACAATGGTGTGGCTAGAAAGAATTATCTGAAGTCCCCAAACAGCTCAAGAAAGTCTAGGCTGTGTGTGTGTGGCTCTGGGGAGGGATGCGGAGTCACTCTGCCAGCTGTTCTTATCTTCAACAGCACTTTGGTCCTTCCTGTAGTTTTATACCCAGCTGTAATGTAAGTTTGGTCTTTAGTCTCCAGAGAACTCAATTGAGTTCTCAATTGAAATACCTTTGTAATATGCTAGTGTTTTTCAAGACAGTTTTATTTTGTGAGCTTTACTTATTTTCTTTATTTTTCAATTGCCCTTTCATGCGTTGCATCTTGACCACAGTTTCCCCTCACCTTCCCTTTCCCCCAGTTCCACTTCTGCTCCATCCCCCTTTAGAAAAGAGCGGGCCTCCCATGGATATCAACTGAAAACTGTGTAACTGGTTAAAATAAGAGTAGGCACAAATCCTCATATCAAGGGTGGCCAAGGCAATGCAGTAGGAGGAAAGGGGTCCCAGGAGTAGGCAAAAGAGTCAGACACACTCCTGTTACCACTGTGAGGAGTCACACAAGAACATCAAGCTACATAACCATAACATATGTACAGAGGACCTAGCTCAGACTCTGAGTTTTATGGTGTAGGTATTTGCAAGTGAGGAAAATGGTTAATGAATCTTTGAAATGGAATTATAACTTATATAAGGTACTATTCACTTATAAAATAAATTTTTGAACCAGTGGCAGTAAGCTTGGCAACTTGATTTTAGTCCCTAGTACCATGGTGGAGGAGAGGACCAATGAAAGTGTGCATGTGTGTGTGTGTGTGTGTGTGTGTGTGTGTGTGTGTGCGTACACACATGCACACACATACACATAAACGATAAAGGGAATCTTGTCCAAGAGTTCATTGCACTTTGGATATTTTGATGTTGTATATGGCCTTCTGTATCTGGTACTCTGCATCCAAGGACTCAACTAAACCTGAACCCAAAAAATAAAAATAAAAAAATGCTAGTATCTGTACTGAGCACAGACAGAGCTGTTTTCATTGTTTCTGCTTCCTAAAATTACTATGTGACAGGTGATCACACAGTTTTTGCACTGTTTCCAATGCTGGGCTATTGAGAGCTGATATAAACCTAAAGACCATGCAAGGTCATATAGACACTGCATCGTTTTACCTAAAGGGCTTAGATATCCAAGTACCACAGCAGGTGCTGGAACCAATACACTACGGATAGAGAAGGATCACTGTACTGAGGGTGGGTATTAAAATGTAGTTGTGCATTCAATAACACGAGCAAACAATGTATAAAATTGTCAATAACAATCATCCACCTCTTATGCTCTTGATAAAATGTGCTGAGAGTAGCACTTGATCTTTGTGGGTTCCTGAAAGATGCTCATGACATCAGTCTCACGCAGGAAGGATTCCATGTGTCATAGGAACAATGCTGGTAGAATTGTTAAGGTCCCCCAAACAAGAGAAGTCTGTGACATGGTCAGAGTTGACAGGATCCCACAGAGATGTGATGGTTAAATGTAGTGTGGAGTCTTCTGTGGGCTCCTCAAAAAGTAAGAGGACATTAGAGAAATGTGAAGTAAATTTAAATTAAGTATAGACTTTATAGTTAATAGCAATGTTTAAGTATTGGCTTATTAATTGTAACAAATATACCATAACAAATAGGATAAATTAATTATTAAAAGGTAACTTCAGTATTAGAATTTCAAAAATTCCTATTCAGTTTTCAAAGATTTCAGTAAGGAGGGGCATCTTGATTCATTTGAATAGTTTTGGACTTTGTCCTAATATTTTATTCTTGTTTTTAAAACTCAGCTTGTGTTCATTAAATGGCAAATCAGTGAACTATTACCATCAGTTATGCCGTAGATTTATTCCTCTGGTAACAGGAAAGAGAATAGGAAGTCTGTTTTAAAGCAATATTTTTTTTTAATTATCTTGATGATTGCTTGTAACCATGGGAAAAAGATAGCTTAGAAGTTGCCGAATTTTTCAATTTGGTGTAATTTTAGAGCAGGACTTTCAGAGAAGCAAAGGGCTTTTACATTATTTTTTTGAAGTCACTTTAACCATTTATTAGGAGTATTTTCTTCCTTCCACATACAAAAAAACAAAGCAACAAAAAGAGAAAGAAAAGAAATAGTCTATGTTTTGTGAATAATTTTTCTAATACTTGAAAATGAAATCTAATGCCTCCAACAAGCCTCTTGCACAACCCGTTCAGTCCCCAGGTTCTTCCTACCCAGGTTTACAGTGGTTCCATGTAGCAAGTGAGGATGTAAGAAGCCTACTAAAATTTAAATAAAACAAGACATTAAGCAATGCATTTCAATTTTATTATGTTAAGATTTTTTAGGGTAACTGTGTCCAAAATAGTGCGTTAGATATATACATTGAAACAAAATTGATTTTTTCCCCCTTAACTCCAAATTTAACTTGGCCTAACCACATAGAGTCCTTTGGTTGCAAAATCACAATTCTCCTTTAATTCCACTGATGCCAGTATTGTTGATGCTGCTAACACTGGTGGTGAACCTGTCATAGCATTTTTTTTAGGCCCCCACAATTGTGATGGGAGGTTTCCCTGTTTAGCAGTTTTTCAGCATCACTTACTTAAACGTTGCTTTCTCGTGAAAACTCATCTAGTCCTACCTAACCTGAGCCCTGTGGAACTCAAAAACTGAAATTTACTCCTTATTGTAGAGTATTTCATCCATATTGCTTTTTATAGTAATTATGTGCTCATCGATGTACACATCAAGAGAAGACTCTGCCATAGTTCCCTGGGCTCCTAGTATAGTAATGGATAATAATGTCTTCAGTCACATATTTTGTAACTTAACATGGAGGATGTGTATCAGTGTGAGTAAACCTAGTTATGTTGCCTAAGAAAACAATCCCTGGCTTCAGCAGACAAGAAGAGAAAGCTTGGTACATTTCAGCGTAGATTGTCAAGGGTTTCAAATGGAGTTGTATATAATAATAATTACCTGGACATTTAGGCAATAGGATTCTCCACCTTTGTAAGTTTCATTGGCCTGTGGGGGAAATGAATGAAATCTTAAATGACATCGTTCATTGCACAGCCATATTTCATCAGGCAAAGTGGTCCACAGAGCCGTGCATTCTTACCATGTGCCAAGAGACAGAGAGAACAAGGGTAGTGGTGAGTGACCCTAAGCACACCATTTAGAGACAGAAGAATCTTAGCGATTTGGATAGTTTAGAGTCTTGAATTCAGGAGTCACTCCTTTGGAGTATGTAGTTCTATTCACAAAACCACACCTGGTTTCAGAACTCTTGTACTTAAAGGAGAGCTTTGGGTTTTGTGCAGAAGTAAGAAAAAAATGTCAAAGCTTCATTTGTCAATAGCACAGAATGGGATGTGAATCATGATTGAGAATCAATATTATGATAATGTGCTCAAATAAAGTAGCAGCACATTCCAAAGCAATCTTGTTAGCTTTCAAGAATTACTATTTCCAGATACCAAGAAAATTCAGACCCATTTTTTTTATATAGTAAAGGCATGTGTGTGTACGTGTATGCCTATGCATATAGTAAACATGTATTTGTGTGTGTTTGGGTGATAGATAGGTTGACTTATAGATTGATTTTTATTTTATTTTATTTTTATTTATTTACTTATACATGTGTATATTCCTGAGGGAGTTTTATGTGTATGACATGCATTCAGGAGCTAGAGGAGACCAGAAGAAGGTCTTAGATCCTCTGGAACTGGAATTCCAAGACCTTGAGTTACAAGAGGTTGTAAGCTACCATGTGGGTGCTGGGAACCAAACTATGTTCTCTACAAGCGTAGCTGATGAGCCATCTTCCAGCCCCAGTAGATTTGACATTTTTGTCTTAGTTTGGTAGATGCAATGGGTAATAACCAGGAATACTTGCTAATTTTCAGTCTCTACCTTCTCCCACTTCTTCCTTGCTGCCCTCTACCCACATCTTGCTGGCCTGTCACCTGAACCTCAAGAGTGTTAGTTCAGAGTCATGTTTCCCTGCTCCACTTGGCATCTCCCTCACCCTCCCTCTTCATGCTGGCATGGTCTCCATGGCAACCCCAGGCTGCTCCATTGGCAGCTGGCCGTGCAGGATGGCTGAAGCTGGCTGGCACGAGTGATCAAAGAGTGAGGAGGCCTTGAAGAGCCCCAGGAAAAGCTTCTGGTGTAATTGCAGAGACAGAAATGAAAAATGTTATTAATTTGAGATATTCAGGCTAGTGGTGAAAGTCCCAGGAGGACTCATCTTCCATCTGCACCTTGCAAATACTAGTATTCCCAAGTCCCCATGCTTTTTCCATGGGTGGGTTTGCTCTGTAGGTAGATGAAAAAAATATGGGACAGGCAGATTGGCTGCTGAGTATCTGCATTGGTCAATTGTGAACAGACACAGAACAGCAAGGGTTTTAATGAAATAATAGGAAAGGTGTAGGTACCAGATCCCAAATTACTGGACTTTATGCCACAGATTTCAGTTTAGTAGTCTTGAAATAAGTTTCAGTCACTTCCTTAGTCTACATGATTTAGAGCCATTTGATTAACTTGTACTCAGTGTAAAGTCTGAACTTCAGATGCTGTCAAACATTTACTGGCTGTATGTCCTTTAAGCATTAATCTATCCCGAAGATGTGAGGCAAGCTGCAGAACAAGCTGTGCTTATTCCTTGGGTTCCTCTGAACTTTACTGTGCTCGATTGAACATTCTCCAGAGAGCCCATCCCAGAGACAAGCTATCAAATGTTTACACAAAATAGCACATAGTGGTGAAGAGTGAGAGCAAAGAGCAGGGGGAGACACTCTTTAAAGGACCACGTCTAAAGAAAATATGCAGTAGTTATATTACAGTTTGAAATAAATTCCGTGCACACGTTTGCCACTCTGTGCTTCTTAATGCATAGTTGTTTTTCAATACAAAGTGAAATACAGATTAGAAAAGATGTAATTATGTCTTTAATCATGTCTCTCACTGCTTCTAAAACATATTCCTTTTTGCATGTCTGTGAAACTGTTAAGTATTCCACACTGAACTTTTAAGAGGATAAAGCTTGAATAGAAGGTGATTGTTTCATGTGTTTCTTTTCTTATAAGATTCAGTTACTTAATCCCACTATCAGAAAACATTAATAATTTTGTTCAGTGTTCTGTGGTGCTTAAATACTTTCAGTTATTACATGAATATATATGTGTAAATACCACATATGTGATATAATACATAAGATATATATGGAATTTGTCTATAATTTATAACTGAATTTACTTTCACTTGTGGTATGGAGATTTTCCTGATGTAAAATAAACTACATCCATTCGTTGTTTCATGGTTTGGTGATGTTATTTGTCTAACATAAAATTGATATTCTTAAACAGATGTTAATGATGTGATACTGGCAATAATGGAGATCATTACTGAGTGTAAAGACTATTTTCTCCATACCTATTTTCAAACTCTAGACTGGATGGTGACATGAAGTAAAAGTTTCACAATAGATAACTACAGCACTGCAGGCAGAGCATCTCTAAGGATATCCAAATATCAATAATAATGATAATTGAAGAAGGTGTTTCTTCAACCTTCAAAACCTTTCTTTTAAGAGTTAAATCTGATTTGCAGTGCTAATTCAAAAATTTTAAAAGTAAATTTGAGATACCACAATGGCTTGTAAAAAACATATATACCTTATTAAAATTACATATAACAAAACAGTTATCAAGCAAGAATTAGTTACAATATGTAGTCTATTTGTATTTTGTAAAATTAAAGAAAAAATTTTCTATCTATCCTATATTTGTGAGTCTAATATTTCATATCTAATTTATCTTTTATCATAACCAAGGAAAATTATAACTATCTAGTCTTAACTAGATCAAAGACCCCAGAAGGATATAATATTACCTAAGTAAACAGGAAATGCATTGTCTTTCTGTAAGCTGCGAATAGGTGTTGCTCTGATTGGTTGATAAATAAAGCCATTTGGCCTATGGCAAGGCAGCTTAGAGGCAGGTGGGAAATTCAAAGAGAGAGACAGGAAGAAGGAGCTGAGGAGACACTGCTAGCCACTGCCAGGAGAAGCAAGATGACAAGACAGAACTGAGAAAAGGTACCAAGTCACGTGGCTAAATGTAGATAAGAATTATGGGCTAATTTAAGTGTAAGAGATAGTCAGAAATAAGTCTGAGCTAATGGCTGAGCAGTTATAAATAATATAAGCCTCTGTGTGTTTACTTGGGGGATGTGAGTGGGAGAGATCTGTCCCAACCGCCAGTCAGCTGAGACACAGAAGAACTCACAGCTACACATTAGGAAAAAGGATAGTAAAGAAAATGAAAGAAAGCAGGTGAGAACTGGCCCTTACCAACCTGTGTGCTATAATCGTTCCTGAGAACCTAGAAATGGCTTGATAATGAAAAACTATCAGTTATACAAGTCACTTCAGGATTTACAACAGAGACAATTTTAAAGTGGGCATTGGATGCACAGTTGATAGGAAAGCCGAGAAGACAAACAAGAAGATGGAGAACTTACTTAGGTACTAGACTAAGGAAAGCTTTCTTCCATTTGTGCTTGCCCCCCTTTCCATTCCCTATCACCAGTTTCCTCATTAGTAAACCTGTTTGTCATGAGCAAGGAGAAGGATTATTTGAATCTCATGTACAGACAGAAAGGATGGTGCACCACATCCAACCCTGCATTACTGAGCCTCCAGGTCTCCAAAATGCTAGGAATGCTAAGATGAAGAAATGATGGCCTAGAAAGATAATGGAAGGCACTCTCCATAAGACACCAGCCTGGGCTATGCAGGAAAGTCCTGGGGGAGCGTGTAGCTATCAGCTCAGAGTTTGAGGAAGGCAGAGAGGAGGGCACAGTAAGATTCTGGCTCTTCCATTCTTCTCTGTTCAGGGCTTCCAAGTGGGTAAATCCAATTAAAATCTGTGACAGACAAACACAGAGATCTACCTGCAGGGCAGCCCCATGATATGGGGCAAGCCTTGCTAGGGAACACATGGAAGTAAAGTATATAGAGAGATGAACCAGCTAACACTTCCAATCAATGCCTAAAATATAAGAAAGTCCAAAATTATGCACAGTCAACAACTCTCAGTAAAGTAGGAATTTAAGAAAATAATCTGAACCTGAATAATACTTAAACCCTAAAATTTTGGTACTGTTTTGGTTATGAAAAGAAAAAGAAATATAATAATAGTTTCCTTAGCCTCAACCACTACCATAAGACAAGAAAAAAATAAATGAAGCAAAGGATTTAAAGAAAAACAATAACTTAAAAGCTATTTTCTGATTATTTGAATATTTATATACAACTCTGAAGGGAGTTTGAGGGATTATAAAAACTAACAAGAGAACACAGGAAGATCCCTGGTCTTGATAATGCAGTGTTAGTTATGGCTTATTTTATAGCTTGGTTTATATTTACTCAAAATGACTACAAATATTTATAATTTGATATCAATTACACTGCAAAAGAAATGAACTAAAAAACAACAGCAAAAGTATAGACCAGAATAGAGCTGTAGTTGAATATAACATTATTAAATGCCCATAAATATTTGATATATTTAAAAAAGTCATTGTTCATGGAATTTCACTATTCCTATATTCAGCTTTCATGCAAAGTTTCTTCTCTTTGATCATTTATTCTTTTCTTTTACATTATATGTTTCCATGTATATGTTACACACAGATTTTATGATTTTTTTGTTAAGACATGAGCCTATAGATGGAATTTTTTTCAGTGAAATGTGTACATGACCAAAGTTGCTGTCTTAGTTACTTTTCTACTGAGGTGACAGAACACCATGGCTATAGCAACTTAGAGAAGATAAAGTTTATTGGGCTTACAGTGTTAGAGGGCAAATTCATCCATGACCACCATTGCATGGAACACGGCAGCAGGCAGGCAGGCATGGTGCTGGAACAGTAGCTAAGAACATACATATTGAGACAACAGCCATGAGGCAGAGAGAGAGAGAGAGAAAACTGGAAATGGATTGGGCTTTTGAAACCCCAAAGCAGATTCACAGTGATATACTTTCTAAGACAAGGCCATGACTACTGCAACAAGGCCATACCTCCTAATCCTTCTCACACAGTTCCACCAGCTGGAGATCAAGTATTCAAATATGTGAACCCATGGAGCTATTCTGATTCAAACCATAACATTATCTTGTTGAAAAATTACATGTCATCAGTTTTGTATCTGTCTACCTATCATCTATTCACCTTCTCCCTAAACTCCTGACATGCCCTAATGTATCCATTCACTCAAGGGAATATGAGGATGCAGTGGCTCTTGTCTTCTATTTTGTGAAGAACATATGATTGAATATAATATAAATAGAGGTCATTTGATGGCATTGTTCAGTCATGATATGAAAATGTAGAGTGTATATACCTTTTCACTATTTTATTTGCTTAATTCATCACCATCTGTGTTCTTTGTAAGACTGTGTGGAAGCAAAAACAGATCTGTCAGAGAACCAGCATTTGAAGTCTTACATCATTGTAGCAAGGACCAGAATCTATCCATTATCACTGTGTTAGTTAACTTGGTCTCCTATGGAAAAATATGATAGCATGCATTCTGGTGTCTCTTCTTCTAAGGACACTGACTACATCACAAGACTCCCAACTTTGTAAAATTCTGTAAACCTTATTTTCTCCCCCAAAGCCCTATCTGTCAGTATCATCACACTGGGAGTTCAAGGTTCATCATTGACCTGGGAGGGCGGGGGAGAGTACAGTCACTCTGCTTTAGTCATTGAACCCAGAGTCTAAAACTCTTTCAAACATTCAACCCTCTTTCTAGATCTGAAAGTTTTGAGCAGAGTTATCTGTTCTTAGACTAAGAACAGTAAGAAGTGATGGGTGTGTGTGCACATATTTAACCATGAATTACAGAGTTAGGAAGCAAGACCTGAGGTTGTGGGTAAGGGAAGTAATTTCAAGTTGAGAACTGAATACCATAATAGACTAATAGGTAGTCTGAATGTAGGGTTTGAAACTCAGAAGAATACAGGTTTCTACTAGAATGATTCAACAATTTGGAAACCTTTGTTTGTGAAAGAATAAGGGCTTTGTACTTTTATACAAAAAAATTATTTTTAAACTATGCCTCTAAATGAAGGAATACAGCAATGAATACTACCTGAGGCCAAAAACCTTACTTGTCTTCTATCTGTGCAAACCAATTTGAGATACATAATTTATAATTATTACCATAAATGTTTGGAATATTCAAATTAATCGCTACTACACAAACATTCTTTCATGTTTATTTTTATATCTATCTGGGTTATATTTCCCTTCAAAATTAATAAGGATTTGCATTCTTTTAGAACAGGCTACCCAGCTGACAAATTAGAGAACTTATTTTCTGAATTAAAAGTCAGTACGTCTCCTTGGCTCCATTATACTTGATCCTGCTTCTTTATTTTGTATGGTATGGAGGTTAATAAGTGTTTCTCATGAAGTAGTCGTGTTCAGGATGAAAAAAAACCATCAAATCTTGCTATTTTCACTTAATAGTAGTTGAGGAATAGAGCTTTGAGGTTTAGTTACTAAATTCCAAAATTTCCTTTGTTCTCAAATCATTTTTCCTAGAAACAAACCTATAAAAACTCTTGAGAGTCTTTTCACCAACGACTTAGCAGACGCTGAAGGAGTGTTGGAAGGGAGCTCCATTTCCACATCTCTTCCACTTTTCTGCAGATAGCTCCCTTTTTTTCTTTATAATACCTCTCAATCTCTCGAGAGGCTACCTGCTAAGACATCCAGCAAATGCCTACAACTGTGGCTAATACTGAACCATATGAATAAGAGAAGCAATATTTATAATAATTGGCTGTGAGGTAGGTGGTATATACAGCAGGACCACTCTTTGTTTATTTATTTTGAGATTTAATTTATTTTTATTTTATACGTATGGGTGTATTGCCTGAAAGTGTGCACCAAATGCATGCAGTGCCCATGGAAGCCAGAAGAAGGCATTGGATCCCCTGGAACTGATGTTAACAGATGGCTGTGAGCCTCCATGTTGGTGCTGATGATTTGACCAGGACCCTTCTGAAGAGCAGCCAGTGCTTTTAACTACTGAGTCATCTTGCCAGCCCCAATATGACCACTTTTAAAAAAGGGATGATCATATCTAGGGAAGGATAACTAGATGGCAAGAGTACTCATCCCGATTGTCAGAAATATATGCAGTTTCAAACTTACCATTTATTTCTAGAATTTTTCTTTACATTAACAAATTTATATGTATGATTATTTTGCCTTTATGTTTGTTTGCACCACATGCTTGCCTGGTATCTATAGAGATCAGAAGAGGTTGTTGGATCTCCCGAGACTGAGTTTGCATACAGTTGCGAACCACGATTTGGGTGCTGGAATTGAACCCGGCTCATCTGTAAGAGCAGTCAGTGTTCTTACCTCACAGAGCCACCTTTCCACTCCCTAGAATTTTCTCTTTAAACTCTTCAAATTTTGGTTAAGTAAAGGTAACCAAAACCAGAGTAAGATAAACTATAGCTAAGGAGGGATTACTAAACTTTTCTTTGATACTGGAGGGAGCAACACCCATTGTATTAAATAAATGAGCTGAAATTTGGATTTTCCTGCAAGGCTAAACTGTCCTGTGGACACACTTCCTCTGATCACTTCCATGTTGAATCATTGTTGTAGGTGCAGCCTTGATCTCGCCCCTTCTTCATTTGGGAACATTGAGAAGGGAAGTTGTAGTATGCATGCTTTGGCAACTGACCCAGGCTTGTGATTTGACTCCATCAGTAATACAGTGGATGCTGTATTTTCAACTCTTATATTTCTTAACTGGTCTAGAATGAAGAAATGTCTTATATAGTACACATTCATATTGATTTTTGTATTGTGATAAGATGATAAACTCAGGGACTATCAATTTAAAAACAGCTCTTGTGACTTACTTTATCTTGGAAGAGAAATGCATACTACTGATGACAAGCATTCTCATCCCTCCCAGGATGCATCTCTGTATATTGACTAACTTCAATTAAGTATTAATGTTTTATAGTTCAACCTTCTCTATGCTGGATCTACCATCTTGGATAAGATGGCATTTTCATCCTTCAGTCTGAAGCCTGGTCATTTCAGGAAAAATCATGATATGGTTCACAGTTTATATATTTAATTTAGATTCATTTCTTAAAAATAACTAACTTTATGTCCATTGGTGTGAAAGTGTCAGATCCCCTGGAACTCCAGTTACGGACAATTGTGAGCTGCCATGACGGTGCTGGGAATTGAATCCGGGTCCTCTGGAAGAGCAGCCAGTGCTCTCAACTGCTGAGCCCTCTCTCCAGCCTCCTAGATTCATTTTTTAAGTGTGTGTGTGTGTGTGTGTGTGTGTGTGTGTGTGTGTGTGTGTGTGTGTAAAACTGTAGAGGCTGGGATCCCTTGCAGCTGGTGTTATAGGCTGTTGTGAGCCATCAGATGTGAGTGCTGAGTACTGAACTTGGGTCCCATGGAAGAGCAACAGGTGCCCTCAACTGCTGAGCTATCTCGCCATCCCTTGCTTACCTTGTAAATACTTCAGGTTGGATGTGCTCTAGTTTTCACACCACAAACCACCCACCTTCTACAGTTTTGATATGTTTAACAAAGAAGCTTTGGATGAGTCTATTAAATCACTGTGTAAGAGTGAGTAGATTTCCTAGGAAATACGTCCAGAAAGCATCTATCAAGTCATACTGCTTCTTTCCCTTCCCCTGAGAAGTCTGCAGAGAAAACTCTTCTTCCTGTAATTAATTCTTGTTTTACCTGGTCTCTTCTCAAGATTCCATCTGCTCAATGAGTGTTGAAGATGTGCTATATTTTAATTTACTAAATTATAAACAACATCATAAAGAGGAACCAAAAGCTTTTAAGGTCATTTAGAGGCCAAAGTAAAGCCTTAAGGGGTGCTGGGGCATGTTTCTTTGGAATAGCAGTGATGAAAGGAAAATTCAGCTGTTAAATATTCCATTATCCTACAGTTTTTGTGTAATATTTTTATTTATTCTGTGAGGATTTCAAACATGAGTGTAATTTATTTAATTTTTTTTAATTTTTTTTTTTTTTTTTGGTTTTTCGAGACAGGGTTTCTCTGTGTAGCTTTGCACCTTTCCTGGAACTCACGTGGTAGCCCAAGGTGGCCTCGAACTCGCAGAGATCTGCCTAGCTCTGCCTCCTGAGTGCTGGGATTAAAGGTGTGCGCCACCACCGCCCGGTGCAATTTATTTTGAACATGTTCACTCCCCTATGACTCCCCCAACTCTTCCCAGATCTAACGTTCATCTCCATACTACTTTCCAGTTTGATCTCTCCCTTGCTCGCACATAGGCACACACATACAATGTAGATATATAGATATATGCATATACATACATACACACACACACACACACACACCACTACCACCACCACCACCACCAAGTTCAGTTTGTATGGCCCATTTACCGATGTGTGTGGAACCATCAACTAGAGAGCATGGTCAGACTACGAGGGGCCAAACCCTTAAAGAAAACTAATGTTTTGTTCCCCTTCAGAAGCCACCAATTATCAGTCATTCCTGATGATTACAAATGTGTTAGTTCTGAAAGAAATAGATGGCGTGTAGAAAGGAGGGGGTCTCTGGTGAGCATCCTTACTGAACCTGTTACGTACACTGAAGGGATGGCATCTCTGGCAGACACTCACTCAATGCTTGTGCACAGGCTAGTTAACCATGACAGCCGAGTGAGCAGAGTGGTGGCACTGAACTGGAAAAGATTCTCTGCTGTCCAGGAGATGTGGAAGTCACCTGTTTCTTGCTGTGCCCTGAAAGCCAACCTGGCACTGGGAATATTTTTAGCACCTTTTTGTACAGAGGAGTGAGTCCAAAGAGCTTCCATTTATCATCAGGCCTGTTTATGTCAAGGGATGGTGCAAGAGAATGTTTGCTATAAGCTGATTTGGGGCTTTTATATTTTTGACTCTGTGGCTTGGTCACCATGCCCCCATTGTTCCATTTTTAATGGAATGAGCAAGCTTCAACAGACTCTGTTTTCATGTAGCTTAAAGTTTGTCCACCCACCTTAGTACTATTGACACTGTGAATTTGATGACATCAGAACTGTCCTTTGCATTATAGGACTCTTAGCAACATCCTTGGCCTCTAACTCACTGAGTGACTGCTGGATTCCATCTCCCAGTCTTCACAGCTAATGATGTCAATAGGCATGGCTAGATGTCTTCTGGAGAGAGAATCATAGATGCATATGTAAAGAGCCTTTATGGGAGCCCAAGCCCTGCACCTGCTCCCTGTGGCCATGCCACTAGGCTGTGAGGCTGTGTGCAGCCCTCTGCAACATGTCACTTCCTACCCCAAGTCACTCAGCACATATCTATCAAGTGGATGACCTGCCCCAGCAAGATCTCCGTCATCTTCCAGAGGGCCAGACAACTTTGAAATTTTCGTGCCATACCAATTAGTGACTGTGTCCAGAGAGTTAGAATATTTCTTGCTTTCTTATTTTCCCTGATTTTATTCCCAGTGCCTCAGTGCTATTGTTCAGGAAATTAAAACATGAACTCTTCTGTGCTATGACCAACAGCCAAAGGGATTGGTCCTTGGCACTCCTTTCAGCACTAATAAATGGTAATTTTAAAAGTGCTGATCACTTACTGCTCACACTGTAGCCTCCGCATCTTTGCATCTTCTGCCAGACTGAACAGCCATCATCTCCACGTGGAAGGGAGAAAGGAAACCTTAAACAGCTCATTAAGGTTCTGATTGGCTGATTATAATAATCTGACATGTTCTTCGGAGCCTGCAATGTTTTCTGTGATTTGTATTTTCTTCCCCCAAATAAAAACAAAAACCAGCAATTATTTCTTGCCTCAAATAATCATTGGACATTTTCTCTGAAATGAATCCAGCGTCTGAGCAAAGGGCAAATTTTCTGGCTAGAATGAATGTGATATAAAATTAGCACTGGAGCCTTTAGCAAGTCTGTGCTTTTCTGGAATAGCTTGACTTGTTGAATCTTTCCCTGGCTTCCATGCATTTTGCATCAGCCAACCAGCTGGGCATTCTCGGCAAGGTCATTTTGCTTTGGCAGTCCAGGAAGAATGGAATCTCAAGCCTTGATCAGAATCATGTGGTATTATAGACAGGCTTGTGGTATTAAAACGAGGCTGGGAAGAGAAGGTGTAATGCCATGTCATGCATCTGTCACAATGATAGATGTGCTTTCAGATACCTAGAAAAATTGCTCCAGCTTATCTACTGCTCCTGATAAGGTGTCAAGGAGGCGGCTACTTGGATTTTGTGCATGATGACTGGAATCACATATTGATCGGGACCACACAGAGTAGCACAGAGTTATTGATTGTTCTAAGACTTCTAAGAGCGGCAGAGTGGCACGTGACTTCCTTCCCTGCCTGGGCATTTTGCATGAACACCGGAATAGTTTGTGATTCATTCAACACAGGGAAGAGTGCCCTTTGGACCAAGGTTCCCTGTCTGTCTATGGGGGAACCAGAATAGAATGTCCACAATAAACATTTGTTTAGAACTTAGGAGGTACCAGGCACCGTGATGCACATTTTAGATATCAAATTTCTTCAAACTCTCCAAGTAGCTCCCTAAAGTGGATTTTTAAAAACAATTTCAGTATTATCTAAAACCTTCTGATTCTTTTATAGAGAGTTAACTTGGGTCACGGTAATATTTATAACCATTGAGCATTCGGTACTGGGAAGTCTTCGTTAATTCTTTTTTTCATTTCTTTCTTTCTTTCTTTCTTTCTTTCTTTCTTTCT
>CABHPQ010162228.1:29250-55770 GCA_902168405.1 Peromyscus aztecus
TCTTTCTTTCTTTCTTTCTTTCTTTCTTTCTTTCTTTCTTTCTTTCTTTCTTTTACTTTTTTGAAACAGGGCTTTGCTATGGAACAGCTCTGGCTGTGCTGGAACTTGCTTTGTAGACCAGGCTGGTCTTGAACTCACAGAGATCCACCTGCCTCTGCCTCCTGGGTGCTGAGATTAAAGGCCTGCGTGATGGTTGGCTTGGTTAGACTTGCAGGGGTTTGTTACATCTGAGTGCATTAGTTCTCTTTTGCTGCTGTAACAAACACTATGTTGCAATGCCATAAAACACATACTTATGCTTAAAGTGCTGTATACCAGAATTCTACCTGGGGTCTCACTTAAATCAAGGTATCATCCAGGCTGTGATGCCTGTGGAGGCTCCCTCCAGGAGAGACTCCATTTCCTGCCTCTCCAAGCTTCTGGGGGTGGCCATAGTCTTCGACTTACCTCCCTCCCTCTTCTTTTTCAAAGTCAGAGACCCACAGTTTGAGTCCTTTGTATTGCACATTCTTTCTGCTCCTCCTTCCACCCCCTCTGTAAGTCCTGCTCCCTTTCCTTTCCTCACTTTCCATTCTTTCATGAGTTGATCAGACTATTTCTCAAACCAGATAGTGTTTCTGAGTTGTTTGGAAATCTCTTCCCCTGAATAACAAAAGATCTACCAAAGGGGAGGGCAGTAGAAAGAACTTCAGAACAGCTGGATGATCATCCTGAAAGGAATATCTGTGATTAAACAATCTCTTCTTTTGAACTCATTTTAGAAATTTAAAGCCACAAATCACCTGAGATTTGATGGGTTGTTTGTGTAGGTTCTCAATGGAGGATGATGATGCTATGTGGAACACTCTAGGCACTGACTGAGGCTTCTCAGCTGGGCATGAGGAGCTGGTACTGCTAATGGCCTCTAGGTTATAGAGTCCAGAGAAGTCTCTAGCATCTTGCCTTACTTTGGAGAGCCTCCGTAGCGAAGGGTTCTCTGATCAGCAGTACTGTTAGTTTCTCAACACAGATTGTGTTCAGGTAAGTGCTCTCTCCAGTAGCATTAACTGTGAAGCTGATGCTGAGTCTGCCAGACAGTCACAAGGGACTGGAGACTAAGAAGCTTTTATCTTTCAAGAGGTGACACCTTGGGATAATACTGCAACGTTTCTTGCTATAAGTTAGTGTACACATGTTTTATGAATCATGGTCAGGGAATTTCTAAATTTACATAACACTGTACTTTCTTTGCTTAATGTGACTTCCATTTTTTTAAAGGTAATATAATGATGATTTTTCCCCTAAATAAATTCAGTACGAATTTCTAGGAATTGATGCATCATTTATTGGACTTTACGTGTAAATGAATACTTGCTTCTGTCTTTCCCTGAAGGTACTATAAGTCCACTAAGGTCATTCCTAGTAGAATCTTTTGGCCTGGTTCTTGGAACTTTCTTTTTCCTTTGAGGAAAGTGTCATCTGCTACTGATGAAGACAAAGAAGCCAAGGAACAATTAAGACATGGAGAAACTGATCTGAATGCTCTAAGGAAAAAAATGCAATTCATGATCTAGTTCACAACCATGATCACCCTTTCATGGAGCTGTAAGGGAACCAGGATGAGCAGACCTAAGCTGTTGAAAGAACTCCAGCTTCTGTCCCAGGTGGATGCCAAATACAACCTTAAATAAGTGCCTGTTAACCTAGGTGCACTTCTGCTGCCTTCAAATACCCACACTTCTTTCCTACAGAACTGTTAATGAGCATCCTAGAATTTGGTGTTCTGAATTCATCCCATTATCTCAAACAGTTCTCAAACAGCCCAGTTTTAAACTATCCGTAATTGTATATTGTCTTATATTATGTTTCCTTCATAGACATGATTACATTATTCTGAAATTCAATCTGCACAGAAATCATACTTTTAGGGAAAAACAAAGCCTAGGTGACTATAGCTGGAAGGTTTCTCTGGTCTCGACTGGCCCTGTGGTCCTGAGTTCATCTGGTTCTGCCAGGCCCCACAGTCCCTCAGCCGCTTATAAAAATAATCATTCAGAGACTTATATTAATTACCAATTGTATGGCCTGTAGCAGGCTTCTGGCTAGCTAGTTCTTATAACTTAACCCATTTCTATTAATTTACAAGTTGTCACATGGCTGTGGTATTACCAGTCTGCTGGCATCTTGCTGCTCCTTTAGCTGTGGCTGGTGTCTCTCTCTCTTCCCCTTCTTTTCTCCGTATATCTGCTTAGATTTCCTGTCTACCTCTAAGCTGCCTTGCTATAGGCCAATGTAGCTATATTTATCAACCAATCAGAGCAACCATATTCACAGCGTAAAGAATGACATTCCATAGCAAGGTGACAGCTTGAATTTTATGCTGATGATGTGCTTGGAGCATCTTGATGTTTGTTTAGGGAGTATTAACTTCAGTTTTCTGGGCTTAGATATAATTATTATTATTTTATAAAAGTCAGGATTAAAAAGAAAGAATTCCATTCCATTCTTGTTCTGCCCATAAAGCTTATATGCAAGTACCTATTATCTGAATAATTGAATTTATTGTGGGAAGTTATTAATAATTTTATTGTCCTAGTAGCATCTGCCCATGTAATGCCTTTTCCAATCAAAAATAATTGGTTCCTTGGCTAGAGGATCTATTGTGCTTGGGGTCCTGGTGTGATATTTCTGGCCCTGTAATTTGATTTATTCCTGTTGAGAAAAATCCTTTGAGACCTATATCCCTCAAGCTCTAAAAGAGAATTTTTTCAGGATACAACATTCATACTAAGAAACAGCAATTGTTGGCAACCAGCAGTTTTATTATTGAGTATCTATTTGCATAACAATGTGCTGAGTACCATGGAGAATGCAGATGAATATCTACGTATGATTCATTTTCTTGAAGAGAAAGTTTTCATCTTTATTAGGAAGAGACAATTTAAAGACATGGAATTCAAGGGTTAAAGGAAATCTAATAGAAGAGATGACATCTGGCTGCATTGGCAAAGTAGAATGGAGTATACTATGCCAAGCTTCTCAATCTAATTCTGAGCTCTGTTCTTCCGCTCTTGAAGTCTGAATGGACTTAATACATTATTTTAGCCTTAAGTTTCCTACTGAATTGGATGTAGAGGGCTTTTTACTTTAACTTGTGTCTTCAAATGATATTCACTCTATTTCATTCATGTTCAATTTAATATAGCTCTTGTTTGTATCACCTTAAATGTATTCAAAATGGATTTACAATAACTATAAAGCAGTTTGAGAACTGTCAAGAGGCTAAGAATGGAAGGGTTTTCTCATGTGTAGAAGGAAATAGATTGGTGTTAAGCCTAAGGATGATGGCCTAATAGCTATGATAAACAGAAGTCCCCTTTGACAGAAGGGGTTGGGATGTGGAAAGGAAGGTATAGTCAGTAACAGTAGGATGATTATTGCTTTTGAGTCACTTTTCAAAATGCTACCTTTTTTTACAATCATAGGTAAAGGACTAAAAATAACCACTTCAGCAATAATGATTAGGAATGCATCAAAGTTTTAAGTTTCCTTAACCTGTACGTATACTGTGAGCTTTTCTAACACATGAAATATGAGGGTTATTTTCCTTTGTTTAGCTTTTTCAAAACCATTGGACTTTTGAAGTGGATAAGGGTCATGTGGTTAGTGCTTCTAAGGAACTCTGTCTGGGAAATGCTTCAGCGAATATAAATTACTGTTGAAATACCTTCATATAGTAAAAGAAAAAAATAGTAGCATTATGTTGTATAACATATTGTATTCAAGGAATTTTTCAAAACTAATGACCAAAATTAATAGATTACACCTATGAAAATGTGGCTAATTCTACAGTTAAGAGAAGTCTTGACTTTTTCCCCTGAATCCAGTTTTCCCCTAGTTGAGTATAGAATATTTCAGGAGGTGATATGTCATTAGCAATCATAAGGCAACTTTGAGGGGTTGTGTACTAGAAGGTAAGGTGCATCTTTAGTCTTGTAGATAAAATAGTGAGAGACACTCACTGAAAAGATGCCATTCAAGATAACATTTCAGGAAGGAGGGACGATAGACAGTAGACATGTGGATAACTAGGTGCCAGGCAAGGAACCAATAGTTTAGTTTTCTGAAGAGTGAGAATGCCAAGTGTACCTGCAGAATGTCAAGGGGATCAACTGGCTGGGGTGTGTAGGCAGGACACACATTATGAGATGTAGGGATGATGTCAGAGTTAAAATGGGAGGTCAAACCAAGTGGACTTGTGAATCACTGTGAAGGCTTCATAGCTTTCATTCTATAGAGTTTTGAGAAATGGCACAATCCAGTTCACATTTTAAAAAAGATTCTTTTTTCTTCCCTAATTGTCTGGGGACCAAAGTTGGAGCAACAAGCTCACTTAAGAGACCCTTGCAGGGATCTTGACAAGAGATGAGTTGTTCTATATGATAGCACTGATTATAATCTGTCTGTAGGTTTCCAACAGATCAGGTAGGGTAGAAAAGATGGTGTAATAAAAGGTGTCTGTAAGATTTGACATGGTAGAGTCATCTGAGCCATCATTGAGCATGAGTTAAGCTTTTGGGGAGAAAAATTCAGTAGGTCACCTACATATAGAGATGTAGCAGATACACCATATTGTGTTAGGCTATGCCTGACTGTAGAGGTTTAACAGATGTTTTAAGTTGAGGGGCCCATTAGGTGATAAGTTGCACATATCTGGCATTAAGCAGACAAGCCTTATTGGGACTCCAGAACATGCAAGTGTATGAAGAGCACAGTATATTATTAATAGAAGAATTAAATGTTCTGTTAATACTCTGCAGAAATAAAAGCAGGCTGCATATAATAAGGATATATAGGGGTTTGTTTTTTATTTAAGCCATTTGCTACAATTTAAAACTTACAGGACAGTGATAACAGTATTTTGCCTTTTAGAATTCTATTACCTAAAAACAGTAACTTCTGATTGGCAATAGAGGTTTCTGAAAACATTATCTTTATTCTTCCTTTAGGAAAAAAAAAAAAACAGATGATGTTGTCTTGAGATGATAGAAATTCTACTACAGTGGTAATGTGTTGATGGCCCTTTAGGTAGATGCACTGCCATGATTTATGCTGATTATATTGTTAGGGTGGAACATTTTATACAAAACCTCGAAGTAATGGAGATTTGTCAGCTGTCTTTAAGAACTATTGTATTTAAACACCACATTGCAGTCATTGAGGTCATAGCTTGAATAAAAGTAAATTGCAGGTTCTAATTGGTTTCTAAATTACTCGTTTTAGATTCTTTACACATGCATTGCAAGGTAGATTTTTGCACATGTATAAATACAATCAGCCTACCTCCGGTTCCCATAGGATACCATTTACAAGTAAAAGCAACTACATGAGTTTTGCTTTTTCCTAACTTGTAATTTGAATATTTCTCACCTCTGTTAGATAATTTTAACAGTAATTATAAAATACTCAACTAAAATAAGCTGCTATGATGGTAAAATTAGAAATGAACTTAGAAACATGTAGTGGAGCTCCTATAGATCGTTTGTTGTAAATCTGATTAAAAAAGCAAAAGTACATCACTTGTCTTTTGCAGTATCCAAAACATGATATTAAGACCTAGCCATTTTAACAGCTTTCATTTGTTGAGTAGTGCATTGTCCAGGTAATGTAATTATGCAAATGTCCAATGGTTGGAATAGTTGTAAATAAGCACAAACAAGCAAACAACAAGAGCAGAACTGTTTGCAGGAAAGGATGGTTGCTCTCTTGATCAGAATATCTATATCTCTTATCAACAGAAGAATTAAAATAAGACCAAGATGCTGCTATGGTCAATGAATTTTATGTGTAAAGCATCTCTCCTATAAAATTTTGCTGTGTATTGTTATAATCAACACATTCATTTTTCTAAGGATTCAGAAATGTTATAATACTATTAATAACAATAAAACCATGTACTGCCTAAGTTCAGTGTGAGTGAGCAAACGTAATGCACCATGAACTCTGTTGATGAAAATAAGCTTTACAGTAAGAATTGCTTGTGAGAACTAGCAATTTTTTTTCATTTTTATAACTCCCGTATTTTCTATTTTTGTGAGAAATTGAAGTGGAAGTGGCAGACACTGATGGGCTCCCCCTCCTCCCCATCAAGCATTTGGAGTCAGATTAGGCTCAACAAGGAACCCCACAACTAGGAATGCACTATCCATGATTTTTAAGTTGACTGTCTAATAAAGTTCTTTGTGTTTCTACATTGTTATTTCATTATAATCCAATTGAGGCTTGAGCATTTTAATAGACTTAATCTGCTTGACTCATGAATGACACTTCAGGCAATATATCTTTTTCTTACTGTGATGACGCCTAAAATAAATGACAAATATAAAATTAGGGAAAAAGTGGCCAGTCCATCCCTAGTAGAACCCACATAAGGGCAGTATTGTGGGTAGTGCATGTGTCTGGAGTTTAAAAAAGTAGACCTAGCTTCTACTCACAGAATGCTCATTTTTAGCTGGAGGAAGAGTTTAGCTTGTTATTGAATGAATGTCAGATACTGAGAACAATTAAGTGTTCAGAAAGCAGGATTCTGGGAAGGAGAGAGAGTTCTGAGACAAAAGCTAATGTGTGTTCAAAGAAGAGGTAAGTGAGTCTAGTGGAAAGACAAAGCTAAAGAAGGAAGTTCAGGGAACACATGTCTAAAACACTCGGAGGAAATTTCCTGAATTGAAAGAAGGCTCGTGGGCTGAGGGATAGTGAATGATGGAGGCCCTGGTTCTGTGTAGAGATCTGGGGATTTCCAGTAAAAGACCTTTTTATTCTAAAAATTAGGAACTGATTCTTATAATATTCTCATGATCCTTGGATCTAGTGAGTGATGGAGGCACATTTAATTATGCTGTCATTGTTGTTCCTTGTACTTTGTGATGTTTCAGCAAAACTGCTCTAGGAAGGTTTTCATGTGGAACTTAACTCCTGTAGAGATAGTGCCCTAGCTGGGCACTTCCAGCTGGGCAGTGGTGGCGCATGCCTTTAATCCCAGCACTTGGGAGGCAGAGCCAGGTGGATCTCTGTGAGTTCGAGGACAGCCTGGTCTACAGAGTGAGATCCAGGACAGGCACAAAAACTACACGGAGAAACCCTGTCTCAAAAAACCAATATAAAAAAGAAAGAAAGGGATAGTGCCATAGGATAACTCAGAAGTGAACTGTTTCAGTCATTCACAGAAAAGGGACGTTAGCTCTGAAGGGAACCAAAGACTCTATAAGTGACGGAGCTTAGGCTGTGAATAAGCTAACAAGTCCTAGTCACACATTTGTAATGAAGGCCGAAGGTCCTCAAGAGTCCAACAGTCAGCTGCAGACTTCATCAGAGTAATCTTATTTATATCATTGATTTCTTAAATGAGTGAGGTCATGAAGACAAGGCTTTTAATCTAAGGACAACATATAGAAGCTGACTGAAATATTAAATACTTATTTTTTTTTCTCTTGCAATTTTGCTCTGTTATTTAATTAAGTTGATAAAAGAAAGGTTGGATAGTCCTAGGATATTTAAAGTTTTGTAGATAAGACTGTGGGCCTGTGATAAGACTCTCGATCAATAAAATGTGTATACTGTTAGCAGAGAAGGCTAGAAAGAATGGGCCAGTATTGCTGTATTTTTTCTTACATTGAAACCTCACATTGTAGATAGAAATTTTGGTTCATCTACTTAAAGGACATTTCAAGTTCTTATGATATTCCTGTCAATTGGAAATTTTCCTTTTAAAGTATGAGACTCTCTCTCTCTCTGTGCATGTATATTGACATCGCTTACAAGGAGCTATGAAATAAAGCCAGCTATCTATTTTTATTGTTAATTAGAGTCCTGTGTTTGGGGAGATGTTTAAGAAGACTTCTAGAGATACCATGGTAACTAGAAAAACCAAATTAAAACTAGAGGGAAGTGAGTGGAAAATAAGGATGAGCAATCACCAAATAAAGTAACTTAAAAAAAATGGTATGTAGCTGGGTTAAACCAAGCTGTGTGTGGCTGAATTCTGCTGCAGCCACTCTGAGTATCTAACTACCACACTGATGCCATAAGGAGTCCCAGCCTAACTACTAACCCCTAGAAAGTATTCTTTTTTTTTTTTTTCAAGACAGGGTTTCTCTGTGTAGCTTTGCGCCTTTCCTGGAACTCACTTGGTAGCCCAGGCTGGCCTCGAACTCACAGAGATCCGCCTGACTCTGCCTCCCGAGTGCTGGGATTAAAGGCGTGCGCCACCACCGCCCGGCGAAAGTATTCTTAAGGGAACACAATGTATGCTTTCCTCTCTGAGAAGTTTTGTCTCTTTAGGATTTTATGACCTTGAGCAGACAGATTGTGCAGAAATAATGATATATTCTCTTTTGGTTTTTATATTCTTCCTTTATGCACATGCACATGTACTATTTCACAACATACCACAGAGGAGATAGGCATGACTTCCTGTATATTGAGACCTTCTGTCTTTAATAGCATGGGTATCCCTGATGAAATATGTACAGTTCAGGTTTATTAAACATGACACTAAGTAGATTAACTCACACTTAATGCATATCAACTCTGGTGCTTGCTGACCACAAAGTTCATAGCCATGCTCAAGAGTCAGAAACTTTACGTTATTCTGGGTCGCATTAGAAAACAAGAGTAAAGTCATTGGCAAGGGCTTATCAGATATTATTATCTTCCTGCTCAAGACCCTCCCCCATCATCCTGTGTACCAAGAAGAGCATCGTTTGCAGATCCTGTAATACTATGGCCCCAGCCATATTACTGGTTTCCTGTTTCACAAAATCAGGTCAATGCCTGCCTTGTTACCTTTGTATCTGCCATGCATTCCCCCATGAAAATGTTGAGATATGGCTGGCTGGCTCTTATCGTCCCTACCTCCATTTGAGAATTCTTTCCCTGAGTACATTTCTGTATTGGTCCTGTGAGAGTACATAATGTTGAAATATGAAAACAATGTATTAATTGTTTACTAGGCATGTGGGACATTAAGCATACAACCTATATATCAGTGATATAAGAGTGACTTTTAAAGCCAGATGTGGCATGCCTTTTATCCCAGCACTCAGGAGGCAGAAGCAGGTACATCTCTTGGGTTTGAGGCCATCCTGGCCTCCATAGCACGTTTAGGCAAGATTTACACGGTCTCAAAAGGAAAAGATTTTTAAGTGCATGTAGCCAACATGAATGATAGAAAAAAATTTTAAAATCATATTTTAAAATCTACTAATTGAATACTGGTGTATGTTTGGAGACAGATTTTAATAATATAATTGATTTTTTCTGGGGATTTGATAAATGAGAATAAACAGATTTAGTTTATATGCAATAGATTTCTGTAATTTTAGTTCCTTATTGCTTGACAGTCCAAACTGATGAGATTATAGTTTTTATTCCAGTGCTAGTAATTAATCAGTTGAAGGTTATTCTGTTCCTGCACAATTACACTTAGAAGTGTTACACATAACTCAGATTTAACCATTATTGGTAGACTATGTCACATGCCACATGTTGAAGAGAAGGGTGTGTGTGTGTGATGTGCATGTGCGCGCGTTCCTCTTCCTCCCCCTCTTCTTCCTTCTTAATTTTGAACTCCAGGATCACACAGATTTACCCAGAAAGTCATTCCTGAGATGGAAGGTCCTTCCTGTTCTTATTTGCTGTGTCTACTTCCTTTTCCCCACTTTTCTGGATGGTTTTCAGTTCTTTCCATCCCTGGGCTCTTGACTGAGGTTCAGTTGCTGCTACAATTCCACTCTGGGCTGAGTTCGTTGGATTTAGAGAAACACAGACATTCTTTAAGCCTTTGGCATCTTTGTACCAAGAGTAATAAAGGGCAAACTCCTCGGGATGGCCCTTGAGCACTGGAATGTGTCCTGTCTCCCACAGGTGTCTGTACCACCTTCTCTCTGCCCCTAGACCACAAGCTGCAGTTGGATCTTTGGTTGCATCTTGAGTCACCTAGAGCTTTGCTAATTTCTTAGCTGCTGTAGCAGAACTTACATTTGTTTTTTGCATTTTTTCCCTTTCTTTCTGTGTTTGAATTACTTTATACTGTTATAAATTCCCATGAGTAGACTACATTTGTTTGTCAGTTTAATTATGTATGTATTTTTATTTGCCTACTCACTGTCTTGCTCTGATTTTGGCATGAATTCTTACAAGTTGTTGCTGAGTAGATACTTTTTGAGTTGAGGAGTCTATATACTACCCAAACAGTGTGATCTTTTAGATGAATACCATGTTCACTCTCTTTTCCAAATGTGTTTTCTTGTGAGCAGACTTTATAAGCTCATAATTTAGGGTAAAGCAATAGATAATCAAGCTGAGTTCTCCATCAGTAGCTTCATTTTATCGGAGTGGAAGACTTGAAGTGCTTTTGCCTGCCTCTTCTTTATCTGCGAGTATTTTTCAGATTTAAATTGCTAACTCCCTGACCCAGACCCTCGGACTAATGTGGTCTGGAATGCAGCTTCAGAAAGTATATGTCTCAGGGCTGCTGAGGTAAGGGCACTTGCTACAAAGCCTGGCTACCTGTGCACAAACCTATGACCCCACTTGGGAGGAGAGAATCAACTTCCCCAAGTTATCCTTTGAATTCCACTTGTGTGTCACAACTTGTGTGTATACACACACACATATACAAATACATACTAAACAAATAAATTTTAAAACCAGAAAGTACATGTCTAAGAGGTGCTGGGTGACCTGGACAAGGCTCTGCTACCTCTTCCCAGAGAACCTAAATTTATGATGAACAGGGTCACTAGTTTCCAAATGTCCTGAGTCAGAGAGCAGACACTCCATGGGTGACCTGAAGGTGAGAGGTAAAAATGTTCTTTAGAGTCAAGAATGCTATAACATACCTGTAAACCCAGAACTTGGGAGGGTGAGGTGGGGGTTGGGAGTTCAAGATCAGCCTTGACTACATAGATCCTATTTGGAAAAAGTGAGAGACATGAGTAATGTATATACTTCATACACCTCCTCAGTTTCTGATTTTCTTTACATTTCTACCTGTGAACAGTCTGTAGACAAACCTTCTCTCACTGACCATTATTCATTTCGAGGAGAAAATACTCTAACTAAGTGGGTCTATACATTAAACTTACATTTTTTCCTCAGGCTTAATTGTCCAAAAAATATTGCTGAATAGGTGATTGGTTTCATATGTGACTATTCACTAGTCCTCACAAGGATCTTATGGATTGTTCCTGTTTTCAGAGAAGGAAGGCCATGTCATTGGTTCACTGTGATCTGCAAAAGAAAGGCTGATAAACTAAGATGCGAGTCTGGGTCTGGGAACCTTATACCTCACAATTCTCTCCTTTCCTTGCTGCTAAAACAAGCTGCCATTGTCCTGGTTTCACCCTGTGAGATGATGCCTTTTACACAGATTCTTTTGGCATCTCCTATTAATCCCTGGTCGAAGGCTGCCCTTTGGGCATTACAAGATTCTTCTGCTTGGATGAGAATGCCCAAGGAACCATCATTCTTTAAGGAACTGTGACTTAATAATATTTATTTGGGGATTTGAATGCAGCTGCACATTGTAATTATGGTATATTTTTAACACTTGCCTTATGAAAAGTGACAGCACATCCCAACCGGCCAGGTTGAAAAGGAAATAGTGGGTGGCCATCAGAGTCATCATAGAATCTTCCCCTTGTAAATATATAACTTGACTGTGTCAGTATACTTAATCTTGAAAAGAAAACAAGAAAACCCTGAAAAGTGCTCTTTAATTTATAGAGAGAGAGAACATTGTGAAAAAGGAGTTGAAGAAATTCTTCAAGGCTGAGCCATGAAACCTGGCTTGAAGCCCAGGGCAGGCTGTTCATTCCAGCTCACTGATAGTTTCTTGCGATAGCTGATGTTTGCCACTAAACATGACATTTACCTTTTATATAATTTAGGTGAGATTTTTTTCAATAGCTTAGTACAATTTTTTTTGAGTGTTCTGATCAACAAATGTTTGCAGAGTTTTTCTCATTTAAGTTAGAGGGTCTTGGAGCTTCTTGGACTGTATCAGTGACCAAAGCGGAACGGCACCTGTTTTCCTGGAGCTTTGAACGTGATGGTGGGCAAATGACAGTGGCGGTAGATTATAGTGGATAAGAACTGATGTGTGATGGGAAATGAAACCACAGTAGATCAGGGTCAGGGAGAGGAGTCCAGGCAATGGGAACGTGGCTAGAATTTGACGGAGGGTGCATCGACAGAGGTGACACATAGAAATGAAGGATTTATGGAATTTGGCCCCACCTGAGAAATCATTGGTCCATAGAGAGCAGTGAGGGCCTAGGGTCACATATAGGGGTGCTTATTACTATGTTAGGACTAGTGTGTTGGATGCTGTAGCAAAAAGGAGAGTGGTATAGGACACTTTAGAGAACTAACCAGCAGCTAGATTTTATAGGGCCTTGTAGCTCAGAGAATGTTTTGAACTAATAGTGCATAACCTGACATAGCCTTAGATAAATGTAGGTCTATGATGATGAGGAAATGGTGGGCATATGGAGACCTGTTAACAAACTATGTCATCAGTTCAGGTGATGGCTCATGCTAGGAGGGGACAGTAAGGTAGAGAGGTGACCACATGTTGGGTAGATAAGAATGAAAGACTTTGCTAAATCACTTAGTCCATTAGGTACAGAATGAAAAAAGGAAGGCTAAGATCAGAATGATCAGAGGTAGTGTAGGCACCAACTGAAGGGGAAGACAACGTGGGTTGAGTAGGTTTGTGAGATGAATCAACTTACGATATCCATTTTGAATTAAAAAAAGCCTAACAGGCAACAAGATATCAGTGTAGAAGTATGTACATATGGAAGCAGGGTCAAGCCGGAGACAGTGTCTAGAGATTCATTAACATAGGCATAATGTTTAGACCTTCCAAACTGTGTGTTACCCTTGAACAAGTGAGTTACACAGAGAGGAGCTTTTAGGGCTGCCAAGCCTGAGTACACCAGCAACAGCAACATCAGCAAGAGCACCTGAGAATCGGCTTTGCAAGTGGTGCTTCTTGGAGACTATGACAAACTCCTTGTGACAAAAGGAGTTAGATTCAAGTGGCAGAAGCAAAAATGTTTTTGAAGTGAGATTTCCATAGAACGGGAGACTAGAGGGGGAGAGGTTGCAGAACAGGTGTGTTCTTTGCAGATTTGTATCCACTCTCTAGTTTTGAGAGGCTTTACATTCTGCAAGTGTAAATGTGCTTCCCGTATTTGAAGGTGATTTAACAAGAGAGGAAAACAAAAACATTGGAAGAGAGACAGAGAAGTAGGCAAGAAAGACACTCAGAGAGAAACAGAAGGAGTGATTCTCCGGGAAGTGGGTAGGCCTCTCATCATTTAAAAGTGCATGGGTTAATATACTAATGGCATACCCTTGCTCATTTCCAGATGTGTCTTCTCTCCATTGCAAATAATTAATGTAGTCTTTATGAACAAACATTCAAATACATACATGTTGGCCCTCCCTTATGTTTCTTTCTTTCTTGATTATGTTTTCAAATGTACGCTATAATTCAGTATGATTCCAACATCTAGGACATTGTTTCCCATGATCAATCTAAGTTCTTGAAATTTACATGTACATTATCTTTTTACTGGATGTATGTGTGTTGACTGGATAGTGCTTAAATCACTCCAAGGGCTTATGTTCTGTCAGTGGTAATTTTACAATGCAGATTGTCACAGTTACAGTTTCCTTTCACTGCATGTAGAAGTGCCCTGTGTTTACACCAGTGAATTTTCTCACTGTAGCTCCTCACTTTCTCTGTAAATTCTTGTCATGTGTTTGTCTCTGCCACTACATTTTTCACTTAGGGCCAAGATAGCAAAGCTGACTGTTCAAGATTATGTAATTTTAATTTGAAGAACAGACTTTCATAAGATCTCAATTGTCCTCTACTGTTTGGGGATTTATTTTATTTTTGAGATAGTCTCATGTAGCCCAGACTGACTTTCAGCTCAACACCACTCACTCTATAGCTGAAGATGGCCTTTGACTCTGAGTCCTCCCAAGTCTATTTCCCAAGTGTATAGTGTATATACAACACCATAGTTCTTTGAGCTCTTTGTGGTTTTTAGTCATCAATTTGGTTATAATGAATTATATCACAGAATTGCATTTGGGACATTCTTATAGTATCTTGTAGGTTGTAGCTTGGGCTGTAGTAGGCAATGAAAAACTAACAACTGAAATTTTACTAAGTGCTGGGGATATACATCAGCAGGCAAAATGTTTGCCATGCATACAGAAAGCCTTGAGTTGAATCCCTAGTGGCACACACATCTAATCCCAGCACTTGGGAAATGGAAGCAAGAAGTTTTGAAGTTCAAAGCCTTTCTAGGCTATGTAACAAATTCAAGACCAATCTGAAGGACATGAAACTTCTGTCTCAAATAGCAAACTAAAAACAACAAAATAGGACCAGAGAGAGTAGGCGATACATACATTGTGTGCATCTAAGAGTGTAGAACAGTTAAGAGGAAGAAACCAATTTTAAATATATAGAAGGAGAACAGAAGTAAATGAACAAGGAAAAAAATAAAAAAACTCACAGATGACTTTAGGTAGAAGAACAAAATATATCATAGCTGGCTGACTGGAAATACACTCAGAATCTTTTACTTGTAGTTTCTAGAAATTGTGGAATGAAGTCAGCTGCCCCTTGTCCTCACCAAATTGTCTCATGCTGATTGAAAAATAAATAGCTTGTTCTAGCCAGTTTTGAATATCAAGACAGTTTTGGGGATTCCTTTTCCCATCAGTACCTTTTGAACATATTGTGTTTACCAAAATCGCAAATGGAATCCACATTGCCCAAGTGAAGGTTTGGCAGCAACAGCAGGCCAAGCAAATTCCAGAAACACAAACATGCCTGCAGACTGATGGAGAACCACAGCCAGAGGACAGCACACTGTGGCAGGACCTGGGTTGAGTCGGATTACCAAACAGTCTCTGTATGAACGTGGCCTTGTAAAGCATGCCACTCCTGGCTGGTGAATGGATGACGTAGGTTACCATCAAGTCCAACAGTGGACTGAGGACACATACCTGTGATCACCTTGTTGCATTTCCTCCAGTCATGAAGAGTACAGACTTCTCATGGATGGTAGCTGTATCAGTCATTGTACTGTTGCCATGCCCAAATGCCTGACAAGAAACAGCTTAAAGAGAGAAAGGGTTTATGATTGGGTGTATCTCAAGAGGCTCCTTCCTTCTTGGTTGGAGAAGGCTTGGAGTCATGACTAAGATAGCTGATCATATTTCAAGTACAGTTTGGAATCAGAGAGTGAGAAAGAAGTGGAACTAGACTATAGAACCTCAATACCATCACCCATTGATCCACTTCCTCCAGTGAGACTCCACTCCCTTAGATTCTAAAACTTCCCCAACTGCACACTTTTTTTTTGGGAATTAAACATTCAAATACATGAGCCCATGGAGGATATTTCGTATTGAAACCACAGTAGTAGAACTCAGCCAAGATGTTTGCAGTGATACTTAAATACCTCATCAAGAAGAGACCACTCCAGAGAAAAAGAACAGGTATACACACATTAATAAAATGTGTGATGTGTGACTGTGTTCTGTACATGTGCACATATACACATACATATTATACATATTCAGCGAAAGAAGATTATTTTTGAAAATTGACAAAATCATGGGAACTGACAAGTACAAAATCTATAGGGCAAGAAAACAGACTGCAAATTCAGGTTAAAGTCAAATATGTAGGGTGAAATATGCCTACAGATTTCATCTTGAGATAGAAGTCCTTCTGTGGGATACCCTGTCATGAGCACACTATGTCAGAAACATAATAAGAACACTTTAGACCTTTCCATGATGTCAGAATTTCATGAATAATAATAAATTCATGAGGTGCTTGTTTTTTGAAACAGTTTCTCAAGTATTCCAACTTCCCTTAGTAACTGCTCGAGGCAAATGTAAGATCTTTTATTCCAATATTAATTACTAATACTAACTTTCAGATCACATTCTATCACCATGCAGTAAAGCTGTTTATCTAGCATCTATCTATCTATCTATCTATCTATCTATCTATCTATCTATCTATCTATCTATCCATCCATCCATCCATCCATCCATCCATCCATCCATCCATCCATCCATCCATGCTACATAATGGTTGTAAAGATTTAACCCTGCCCCAGCAGAGTTCAAAATGTTGAAATAGGCCCATGAGACAGAAGCTAGAGATATACAAAGATAGTTTCTGTAGGCATATGGTAACTGTTTCAGCCTGAAGTTCTGCTGGTATTGCTGCTGCGGCTGTAGAGTCTGGCAGCTGCATCATAGTTGAGCCATATCTGCGAGATGTGGTACAGGCTATAGCAGTGAAGAACAGAAGTAGATTGAGATGATTGAATGGGCAAAAGGGTGAATGGCAGGTCCACATGGGTAAACAGGAGAGAGGACAGAGAACAATTTGAGTAGGGCACATCAGTTGTAGGGACTGAGCTGAGTTAAAGCTAAATCTGACACAGTGGAATTTCTCTGACTGTTAGTCCCTTGATATATACACTTGGTAGAGAAAAGATGCCCAATAAGGCCTGGCCATCACAGTGCTAAGCAAGTGACCACTTCTTAATAAGGAGAGGGTGAACTTGGACTTTCTCCTGTCTGATGTGTCCAAATTTTTAGACCTGGTTCTCTTCATAGGATATTAATATGCACATGTACTCCTACTGTCCCATTTGACTTTGACATATATAGGGTGTCAGCCTTTCTACTTTTATGATAAGTTATTTGTTGGTCTCTGCCACAGAGGTGTTTATAGATGCAGGAATTTGCCTGTATCTGTCCTTCTTCCTGAGGATGTAGTCAAAAAGCTACTTATCAAGTGGTGTATCTTAGGGGACAGCTCAGTCTGAAAAATCACTGTTTTACACAATATAGAATAACCTTGGGCAAGGCAAAGCATTGTTTCAGCACTTGTATGTCACCAAATGTTGGGTACGTGACCTAGCCAAGCTGATACATACAGTGATCTATCACAGTAAATAAGTGTGGAAACTTCAAATATGTTTACTTTATAATGTAGGTGCTCTGAACTATAAAGAAGTCTATCTCCAGTGATGCATGGTGTACTCCATGTTACAAACTCATGCTCTTTATTAGATGAAATCCAAATGTGCGAGGAGTGTACTGTGATCTTGAGGTGGCACTCAGGATACTGTCATCTCCTTTACTACTCAGTAATATAAAGGATTTCAAAGTAAAGGAAGAAAAATTCCTGTTATTTTTATTAAAAACATTAAATATTCTACATTAATGCCATTTGCCTTCCTTCTCATTCCTCAATGCGATGTGTCCTGACAGTGTGATTATTATAGATGAGTAGTTGGATAAAACTACTGCTCACAAGTGACAGAGGTGTTTATTTGACATAAATAATGTATGTGAGTCTCTGCTTCAGTATAAATGAGAAGCTGATCATTACTAGCTTTTATATCACCCATCTATTATCTTGAATTATATCTTTGGGGAATTAATTTTTCTTTGCAAGATAAAATATGTTCATCAATTTTAATTGGTACAAAATGAGAGCCTACTGTTCCTTTCACTCATGTTCCTCTTTGCCTTGAAGGTTTGGTACAGGCGAGATGAAGGCCTTTCTACAGGATTCTTGTGCCTTTGGGCTCGGAGTACAAAGAAATCTGTGTTATCAGCTTGGCTTGTCACTGTTTCTGCATCCTTCCCACTCAGCTGTTTGGTGTATTTGAAAGCATGTGCATTGTATTCTGGCTGTTGGGGAAACTCTATGACCATTGGACTGTATGTGGCTGTTCAGTCTGCAAAGGCTCCTGGTTTTCTGATCAATCAGTTCCAAGTTGCTGGCCATGGGTGAGTTGTACCTCTGTAGTCACATGTTTCTTTTCTTACCTTGCTCTGTTTCTCAGTTTTTCCAGACACAAAATTGTTTGCTCTTTGTAAGGGTTTGCTGAAGGCTGAGAAAAGCCTCCTGTGTGCTCTGACATCTCCCCCAAACCTTCATCCCCAGGCCTGAGGCATGTAGACAGGAGTTTACTTATTGCTTGCAAACAGAGGGGAAATTTAAACCAGTCACTAAATCCAACCAGGTCTATTTTTCTAACTCTGCTGACTTCTGTAGATGGAAGTTTCTCTGTGTCCCACCCGGCCCCATGGTTGGGACAAATCTCTCCCACCAGAGGTCCTGCAGCTGCTTAAAAAATAAGCACTCAGAGGCTTATGTTAATTACAAACTGTATGGCCTATGGCTTTAGCTTCTTGATAGCTGGCTCTTTCATCTTAAGTTAACCCATTCCTATTAGTCTATATTTTGCCATGTGGTGGTGTTGTTACCAGTCTACTGGCATCATGTTGCTCCTTTGGTGGTGGGCTGGTGTCTCTCTGGACTCCACCCTTCTTCGTCTCTTCCTCACTTTGAATGTACTGCCTAACTTTATCCTGCCCTGCCATAGGCCAATGCAGCTTTATTTATTATCCTATGGGAGCCACACATATTCCCAGCATACAGAAAGACATCCCAGAGTTGACTTCCCTGGGTACTTCCCTTTATTAGGAATAGGAAAACGTGCTGGGTGGTGGTGGTGCATGCCTTTAATCCCAGCACTAGGGAGGCAGAGAGAGGCAGGAGGATCTCTGAGCTAGAGTTTAGTCTGGTCTGCAGAGCTAGGACAGCTAGAGCTACACCTGTCTTGGGAAAAATAATGGGGAAAATCAATTGAAATAAGAATAGCTGGAAATATGGAATTTGTTGTCTCTTCATAAGTGAAAAACTCTAAAGTTGTGAGTTGATCCCTCCCTTTGTTTATCAGGGCTCACTACTCTTTCCATATCATAATTCTTTTTTCTTCTTTCTGAGATTTGCCTTCAGCATGCTGCTCATGAGCAGTGCTGACATACTAATGGGAGTGCTGACACTATGATCTAAGCATCGAATAAGCTTTTCCCCCTCTGTGGTTCCAATAGCTTCTGAAGAATTGACTTTTTAAGGTCCAGTTTAGATCTCACAGGAAAGTCAGGCACAGTGGTGCCCATTTGAATCCCAGCACTCAGGAGGCAGAGGTGGGCGGATCTCTGAGTTAGAGGCTAGTCTGATCTACAGAGAGAGTTCCAGGACTACTAGGGATACGCATAGAAACACCGTCTTGAAAGACCAAATAAATAAAGAGATCTCACAGGGATCAGTTTGGCAAAGAGAATGAAATATCCAGATGTGGAAGGCATGGTTCCACTTCCACAGTATCTCTAGCCTTTGCGAGTGCAAGTGTCCATGAAGGCCTGTGTTTCAGCGGTTCTGAGTGTAGAACAGATATCCTTCGTGGAGAGTATGGGAATAGTTTATTTTGTTTCACAGGTCTGAGCAAGAGGTCCCTTATGGTGGCAGGAATATGAGGCAGCGGGTCCCACGGTATGTGTAGTCAGGAAACCCAGAGTGATGAAGGCTTAGTGCTCAGCTCACTTTCTCCCTTCTACTGAGTAGACTCCCAACTTTTGAATGATGCTGCCCACTCTTAGGGTGAATCTTGCCTGCTCAGTGAACCTAAACTAGACAAACCCTCACTGTTATGCTCAGAGGCCTGTCTTCTAGGTGACTCTAGATTCTGTCAGGTTGGCAATTTGTGTTCCTGATCTCACAGAACATCGTAAGGATTCTCCTGCTGTTTCCTGTCAGTCTGGATGGCACTTTGTTGAGGTCACGGTTGTGGAAACAGGGAGATTTTACTCCTTTGTTTTCCCTCTTCTGACACTGACACAAGCTGGCAGGAAGTTGGTTAGTTCCAGCATAGCACATAGATGAGGCTATTTGGCAGGAGTAAATAGAAGGCATCTGCAGGAGTGTGTCCCCTTGGCATTGAGAACACTCTTTCCTCTGGTGATGTGGGCTGTTGTCTGGCTATCCGACCACTATTCTCTACACACTCAATGATGTTGACTGCAACAGAGGAGTCAAGTAGAGGATGGATTAGGAATTTCTCACAAGACAGTGGTTTTGATGGATAGTTAGACGTGGTGCTCTAATGCCATTTCCATTTGCTCAGATGTTTTTTTAAAAGATAGGCAGTGTAAATTTCATGAGTACATGGATGGGCAATTACACTGTTTACCTGTGTTTGAGGGAAGAATGGCTCCTTTTTGATTTAGCTCATCCAGCAGGATTCAAGCTTAGTTCTAATCCTGGTCTTTGGCTTGGTTGGTATTTCTACTACTCAGCAGTGTTCTACATGTGTAAAGAGAATTATCTTACAGGTTCCTGCTTGATTGTAAAACAGAACTTTCTAGTAGGGGTAAATTGTGTTCCACAGAGGCAATTTTTCCTATCTAGTAGTTGTGTTAGTAAGAGAAATAAAAATAAGGAAAATTATTTTAGTAGTGTATTAACAGCTAATAACATCCAAAATCGTATTTTGGTACAATTATTTGAAGCACAATTTCTATTGATTTCTCTTCTTGGTGACCCATAATTTGTGTTGTAATTTAGGTATGTCCTATATTACTCAGATTATCACAACTTTAAATGCTGAAAGCCAAACATGACTAAGGACACCATATTCATAACACATTTTAAGTCAAACGTTCAAAGTTTTGGTATATTCTTGATAGTTTCAGAGGTTCAAGCTTGTTTATGAGCTAGTCCAACTGACTGGTGTCATAATTGTGTATATTGGGCCTTGGTGGAAGCTGTGAGTACATTCTGGATCAGAATGTCAAACTTCAATAATAAGCCTTGGAAATTGCTTCTCAAATCTGGGTGTCCACAATATATCTTTGAAACCTATGAAGTCTGATTCTGGAGGTAATAGAACCAGATTTTGTGTTCTGAGTCCTCTGGTAATTCTCACACAGTTGGACCAGAGACCACACTTTGGGTAGTAGGAGCCTGGGGTTAACTGTCAGGGAATCTCTTACTGTCACTGGCTTTCTTTGAAACACCAGCCCCCAAATAGTGACATGGGGACTTATTATTAATTATGAAAGCTTGGCCATATCTTAGGCTTGTTCCAACTAACCCTTATAACTTAAGTTAACACATTTCTATTAATCTACATTCTGCCACGTGACTCTTTACCTCTTCTCCATTCTGTATGTCTGACTTACTCCACACCTCACTGGCTTAATCCCATGTGCTTCAGATTCTTCCTGAGTTCCTCTCCCTCCCTGGAAGTCCCACCAGTTCTCTCCTGCCTAGCTATTGGCCATTCAGCTCTTTGTTAAACCAATCAGAAGGTGCCTTTCAGGGAAGGTAAAACAATGATACATTTTCACAAGTGTGATCAGATACCCACAGCATCTTACTGTTGGTTATTTTACCTTATACTTCTATTGCTAAAGCAACCTAGGACATTTTCTCCATATACATTGATACTAAGCTGTAAGTTTCCACATAGTTCTGGTATATTTGGTTTTCTAGACTCAAATTTAGAACTATGCATTTGTTACTAGTGTATCTGTCTAGATTCAGTCCATCAAGGTTGAGAGGTCGTTGTGTGTCTTACTTCTTCAGTTGAAGCATTCAGAATTGGCTCCTTCCTTTAAATGATCCCTATATTCCTGATGCCATGTACTTCATATGATATTTTATGTCAAAACTCAGTCAATAAATTTTGTATTGACAATTAATCAAAGGTACTTTCCCTGTTGTGAAAAACTGGATGGTAATTAATAAATAGATTACATCACTATCTTTATGGATAGACTCAAAATCAGCTAATGTGGAATCTTGTAAACTGTTTGGTGATATTCAGAAATACAGTGTCTCTCATGTTTAAATATTTACTACTAAGTCTTAATGGACTGAAAAGAAGTGAGCAGCAGCTCACTGCTGGGGAAAGGTGATATGCATAAAGGGATATAAAGGACACTCTTGGAACAGCTGGTCACCGTAGAGTTTTCTTGTGCTGAAAGGTGTCAACTCACAGGATTTCAGAGCCTCATGTTGCATCCTATGCCACTTGGGTACAATCTCTAGTCTTATAGGTCAGCAGACTTGGGCATGAAGTAGTCACAATAGTAGTTTCTGAACAAACTATGTTACCTTGTCGGAAATATCACCACCTAGGGAGCCCTTCCCTGCCATCACCTTCTCTCTCCTCACTTCTATCTCATTTTCTTTTGCCTGTAGTCCATTGAACTGTTAACCCTGGTTCCTGGCAGAGTATGTATATGTGGTCAAAAACTATTTTTACTGATTGAATCAAACTATGGCCTAAATCTGAGAGTCCATATTAAAAATATAGACTAATTTACCTATAATGACTAATGAGGCTATGATTTGTTTTAATCTGATTAAGTGCTGATTGTGGATTCCTGTAGTGCTCATAATTGATTAGTGACTGTTATGAGGAAAAAGGTGACTAAAGCTGATTAGGGAGGGGAGGGTGACAGGTGCACTCAGGAGGTTATTGTATTTTTCCCTTTTTTGCATTTATTGTGAAGAGTGCAGGTGACCTTTTTATCATTGTGAGAACTAGATGATCCATACAGTGGGTGCTTCAGGTACAAAATAGAAGGAATGTCATTGGCTGTATGGGCTTGTGGATTCATTGAAATAGTGCACTCCTGACACTAGTATAGTGCTTCAAATACAGTGTGTTGTGTTAATGCTTGTGGAAGTTAACATTGTCAACTTGACAGACTCTGGGATCATCCTGGAGAGAATGCTCTGGGTATGTCCTTAAGGGATTATCTTGACTAGATTAATTGAGATTCACCTTCTGTGGACTCTGGGCTGGGACTCTGTAGGACTGGGATTCTGGGCTGTATAAAATAGAGAATGTGGTCTGAGCACTGAAATTAATTTTTCTTTGCTTCCTACCTGTGGATTGCATGGGACCAGCTGCCTCATACCCCTGCTGCCATGACTTGGCAAACAGTGATAGACTAGACCCTGTAACTATGAACCAAGATGAACATATCCTTCCTTAAGTTGCTATTGTCAGTTTGGTGCATCAGCAAAACAGGTAACTAATACAGTACTGATACCATGAAGATATGTTTCAACGTTTGTTAATGGCTGCTTGGTATGAGAGGCATATATAGTGAAAAGTAGTTTATAAGTAATCCATAAGTACGTGAACTTCTAGATTTTAGGTAATTTCTATTTTTAATTGTAATAATTAATTTAATTATAATAATCAAAGGCATTTTTACCAACAGTCATTCCCAATAAGCCTATAATATTCCCCTATGTCTATTTATTCTCATTGGCAGTTTATTACAGGATGCTAATTCTGGAAACATTTTATCTTGTATAGCAAGGTGTTCTGGGTTGACATGATCATGATCCCTGTTATAATATTTGTATTAATTCTTTGATAATGCTGTACAATGTATCTTGATCATATTAACCTCCCTTCCCCCAACTCCTCCAAAATCAACTCCAACCAACTTAGTGCCCTCCTCTCTCCTCCCCCAACCCAGTCCAACTTGTCCTGCCAAACACTCTTGCATATGCAGCTGCCCTGGAGCATGGCTGATTCTCGTGAAATTATGTGGTTTGTTCAGATTTCAGCACTTGAATCTTAAGTTTTTAAAGTTTTGTTGAGATCACAAAGAGTCAGCATTTGCCCAGTAAATGTTAGTATATTTCTGAAACAATAAAAACATAAGGTAAATTTCATGTCATCCAAATTGCTAGACTTAATATTTATCTGGATATAAAAAAATAGATAAAAATTCGTTATCCACTAATCTTAGATGATTTTAAGGACGTCAATAATTCCATAGTGTGTTCTAAAAGGATTTTTAGTATCTAGTAATAAACAGTTAGTACTGTCAGAGAAGCACTTAAGAATTAGTTGAAAGGACAGGAGAGATGGCTCAGAGGTTAAGAGCACTGACTGCTTTTCCTGAGGTTCTGAGTTCAATTCCCAGCAACCACACGGTGGCTCGCAACCATCTGAAATGAGATCTAGTGCCCTCTTCTGACATGCGGTTAGAATACTGTATACTAAGTATATAAAATCTTTAAACAAATAAAGAATCTGTTCAGAGATTTTTGTATTGGTGCAAATTGTGTTTAAAAAATATGTGCATCCTATCTGTGTGTGTGTGTGTGTGTGTGTGTGTGTGTGTGTGTGTGTGTGTGTTTGTATACATGCAGGTGTTTGTTATGTGTGTAAGTTCTTACACATGTATAAACACATGAACTTGTATTTATGTGTGTTCATGCATGTGTATATATATGTGTGTGACTTTTAGGTCTCTGACATGCATGTTTGTGTTCACATGCATGAATATGTTTGCAAGTTCTCACACATGAATGTATATGTGCGTATTCACTTGCATGTGTGTGTTTAATTCACTTGTGTGTTTATGTGTGTATTTTTTAGTTCTTTCATGTGTGTTTGTACATGTACACTCATATATTGTATATGTGTTTGCATTTGAGTGTGAATATGTCTGTGCATGTTTGCATGTGTCTGTGAGTTCCAACACATGCATGTATGTGTGTGCATGTGTGTGTTTGAGTATGTGGAGTTCTTCAACATATGTGTGTGCACCTGAATACTTTGCAATTATTGAAATCAGTTATGTATTTATATGATGAACTTTCCTAAGTACAGACATTACATTTACCTCATAATTTATTTAAAAATAAAGATCTATTTTTTGTGGCTTAACTTTCCCAATAGATGTTATTGTAGGAAGACTTAGACTTAGTAATTAGATAATAACTATTTATATTTGAAATGCCTCTTGATAGTTTAAAACTGTGTCAGTAAGTTTAGGGGGCCATTTTCCTGAACAAAGACTGCTTTTAGTGACTAGTTTATTATTTTTTTAACCAGTGTGGAACAACAGACTCCTGAGTGCCTCATTACTGAGGAAGGTCCCAAAAAATTCTGTAATTCACACAGACTTTCGGACTGGCTGCTTTTCCCTCACTCCCCCTTCCTTATATTGCTCTCTTTCGTTTCTTCCTTTTCTTTCTTTCTCTCATTTGGAGCTTTGACTCTACCTAACAAAAGTGTGACTTCCCTGAAGTCAGCCTCTGGATCAATATCAAGACTATATTGAGATTGGAAGAGTGATCGGATCCTGGGTTGCAATCCCAGCTGATCCCCAGTCTTTCTACCCAGGCACCACTTCTAGACCCAGCCATTCCTGCTCTGCGGCGAATCCTAAATGACCTCCATTTTGCCGAGTTGAACTGGGGCACTGAACACGTCAGTGAGGATGAGAAAAGACGGATGTGGTGCCAATAACTCTGAATCAGGTGTTACCGTAGGAAAGTCTGTTTTTGAATGGTTCTCATTATCAACCTGGGCTTTATAATGCACAGATCAAGAAACAGTTCATGGCTGTGACGTGGCCCAAGCCCTATCCTTTCCCAGCCCTAAAGATCAAATTGACTAGTAGAGAAATAAATTTCATAGGACACAATATAAAACGCAGAGAATAGATGACTATGTAGTGCTCATCCCTAAGTAGGATATGGGGTATATGTGTTTTATCTACTCCCTCATCAGTTCAGAGAACATTGTGGAAGATGGGGTGGAATTATTGTAAGATCCAGTGGTTGGGGAGGACAGTTGGTAAGCAAAGTTTTCAGGACATGGTAAGGCCATTGCATACATGATATCGCAGTGGATGTGATTGCCTGCACATGACCTACACAGTCAAATCAGTTAAGACTCCAGCATGGAGGGAGGGACTCACAAAGTCCACTCCTAGCTGAGAAACTCTTGGTAGCTGATGACTGCTGAGGGAGTAAGAGTCAATCTTCTTCAAGAATTTGAGCCTGCTAAGTTGCCCATGGTCCAATAGATGCCCCTACTCATTACACTAATTCATCTCAGTGAGTTGAAAAATAATGAAAGACATGAATTTGGGAGGAAGATATGGCGGCATTTCTTGGAGGAATCGGAGGGAAGAATGAAGCATGGATATGGTCAAAATACTTTGTATACTTGGAAATTCTCAAAGAATAAAAGTATATTTTAAGAGATACTCTATGATCACATGGATAATGTGTGTGTAATATACATAAATATAATATATATGACTGAATTCAATAATGCCATTTTATCACCTATTTTCATAATATTAATTGTTTGACTTTATGGTAAGTGTACATTACAGACAACAATGTGAAAGAAGAGATACTGACAATTTGAAGATGTAAATTTTAAAACATGACTCAATATCAAAGACAATAAAATATGAGGAGACTTAGAGACCGGCCCCCAGCTCCCATCCTGCCCTGGACTTCCCTTCTGGACAAAGGAAGGCCCCCCTTCTCCAAGATCCCCTGCAGTCTCCAAGCCCTGCCCCCAAGTCCATCATCCCCAGAGACCCCCGCCACTTCCTGAGACTTAGAGACCGTCCCCCAGCTCCCATCCTGCCCCGGACTTCCCTTCTGGACAAAGGTGAGTGCCGGCCCGCACCCTAGATCCCGTCCCTGGGCACCAGCCACCCCTGGGAAGACCTACCCACCTTGGCCCCAACTTCTGGCCAGGGGGCAGGCTCCCTTCTACCCCC
>CABHPQ010162229.1:0-10447 GCA_902168405.1 Peromyscus aztecus
ACCCATGACAAAAATACTATGGCATTTTACACACCTATCCTTCATTAACAAAAATCTATTTATGTGACATGATGTAGAATTGCCATAAGCCTTTACCTCAGTTCTTTTTATAACTTGGTAAGCAACCACGTGAAAAACTCCTAACTTGGCATTTGCCTTTGGAAAAATAACAATTCTGAATGCTTGGTAATGGCTGTAGCATCAAACTGTAAAAGCTAGTCTTACAATTAATAAATCAAACCAAACACACACACACACACACACACACACACACACACACACACACACACACACACAACCACATTTGCATTTATTCTGTATTTAAATGTGAGCTGCTATTTGCTTTTAATCTGGAAATATGAAGAAAGTAGTTTCCTTCAGAAAAATATTGTTTCCTTTATCCTGAAAACTATCTCACATCAACTGTTGTAGTTAATGACAGGATGTGTCTGAAGCATGTAAATAACCAAAGAGTGAGCTGAAACAGCTTGAGGTGTTCACATTTCAAAAGGACATAGGGATGTTTCTGCAGCCCTGCACTTCACTGATGTGTATCCTTTCAAATCATTCCTTAGATACAAGGACCTGCTCTGTGTGTAATGTCTGAACTAAGGGGGAGATATTTTGGTTTAGCTTATATGCTCACAGTTTGGAAAAATCTTTACAAATCTTTATTAAGTACCATTAAGATGTATCTATTCAATCAGGCCCCAATGTTTAAGAAATGGTTTCTGAACTGGAATTTAGTGCAGATCAGAGGGGGGAAATGGTAAAGATATAAAATAGACATACTTAAACAGCAGAGCCCTTCTCTAAAACCTATTTCACTCGGAGGTTATGGCGTCTATATTCTTCTCCTCCTGCACTAATACGATGAGTCTCAGAGTGATCTCCAACCAACACCAGCACCAGCAGCAGCATCTCTAGGGACTCTTTAGAAATGTGCATTCTCAGGCCCCACTCTAGACTTGAAGACTGGGAGGAGGCTCTGGGGCTAGAGCCCCACAATCTGGTCAGCAGGCACTCTGGGTGAGTCCTGAGTTTCACTAGAAAGGGAATCCAACACCCAGTCTTCTGTTTTTATCTGGCATAGCCTAAGGCTTCAAAACTGTGGTCTCTGATCCTTCTAGAACACTATCTCTTTCCAAGACTCCCCCACCTTCAAACCATCTAGATTTCCACTTCCTAAAGTCCAAGAACAGTGGGTGCCTATATGTGGGACAATGTTCAGGGTTGCACTGATGGTTTAACAGCCAGCATGGAAATGTATGCCAGAAAAGCTCACTCCAGTTCATAGTTGACATTTTTTTTCTTTCTTTTCAAAATAATGGTAGTAGTGGAGTCAGGACCTAAAGCATGAGATCATTTATAACACATCGGAAATGACTTCGAGAAGTGAGAGGCAACACGCAGGAAATTAATAAGGAAACACTTAGTCCTAATTAAGGACTGGGGAGGTGGGCTGTGCAAATGCCAATAGCCCTGTCTCTAGGAAATACTGTTTATAAATTAAATACATACCCTGGCTTAATTAGCCATTAACAGGATGAGGAGTCCTAGGTTAACCCTCCAGAGTGACCAAGGACTTCCCCAGTCTTTGCGGCTTACCTTTTCCTTGTAGGAATTGGCTTGTGGAAATGAGGGCCTATTCCCTTGCCCATGTCATCACTCTGTGTGTGCTTGTGTGTGTTTTTCTCTGTGTATGCATAATCCTGCATATTCTAGATTTCAAGCTGCTTTTGAAGATTTTTTCTGTTCGTTGGATGGAGGGGAGGTTGCCTAAAATTATTTCCCATTTGGCAATATGGAAAACTGAATTATGGCAAACTTGGCTTCAAAGCCAGGAGTTTGGTTAATTCTGCCATAACTAGACTACCCAAGCAATGTTGAGTCTCTGAACCTCTGTTAAGCCATTGTTACTCATAGGAGAAGGCCAAACTGGACTTTCTTGGAGTAAGATTTTTAGCTCTAAGGCATTCTACCTATTCCATTAACCTGCAGTAACATGAGGTTACAGAAGAGATTTCTGAAGTACTTACATGAGGGAGGCCATATTGAGATGCTCTACCTCCTGCCTCCCTCCATTCTTGGTGCCCTTATTACTTGACAGATGCCACGAGACTGCAGCACCTTGAGTCAGAACAAGGGCTGTGATGGACAGGCTCCCAGGAGAGTTTTCACTTTAAATGCAGCTTATAAAGTTATTTTTAAAACCAAATATGTAACAAGGTTTGTTTTTTTTTTTTTTTTTTTTTTTAAAAATGTCTTGGCAAAGCTGATCAACTACAAGGTGTGAACTTTTTCTGCCTGGGCTCTAAACTTACTTTCAAAGCTAGGCGATGCTCCTTTACCTGTGTTTTATTTCCTTCCTGCTTTCATGCTCTATTGTGTGAAGCTTGGAAAAGAAATCCAGCAGTGGCTAAAATTGTGGCGAGGAGATGCTAAGTTAACGTGCTGGATTTACATCCCATTGCCACTGTTTCTAGAAGTCTCTGTTACAAAATGGGCTTTCATTTTCTTTCTGGTGAGCATCACATCTTTGCCAAGGCCGTGCACATCTCAGCTTGCGTTGCGACCACTCCTGAACACTAAGTATACTCCCTACCGGAGAGGAAAGCCTTGAGAACAAGGTGTCTCATAATTAGCCGTGGGATACCATTCTGAGTAAAGCTTTGGTCAGAGTAGGGGACCAAGTTCACTGGCATACCATGGCCTAGAACCCTCATTTCAGCCTCCAAGCTCTGGATAATTCCTAGTCCAGAGTCCTTCAGGCCTGAATCTGTCAGAAATCTGTTTCAACTGTCTTTTTCTATGCTATTTTGGGCCTGGCTTCCCTCTTGATGACCTCCAGGCTCTGTTTCCTCTGGGTCCCATCTTCTCACCTGTCAGAAGGCACATACTCTGGCCATGAAGGATTCATAGAAGGATCTCTGGAATTCCAGCCTGCCACTACAGCTCTGTGGCTAAGAGAAAGTCACTCACCTTCTCTGTGTCTGTTTCCTCACCTAGAAATAACACTGGAAAAAATATTGCGCATCTTAGGATTTTGTGAGAATCAAATGAGGCAATACACATAAAACTTAAAAAAAAAAAGTGAGGCGCTCACAGAAAAGCCTCAAAAAGTATTGCAAACTCTTAAGAGGGAATTCTCATAAGTGGAGCTTGCCCAGTATAGCCTTCAGAGATCCTTCTATGATGTTCTCTGGTTCCTGTGAAGGATCCCATGTTGTCTACACAGCATTAAAGGCTTCTTTGTCTTTTCTAGAAAATTCAGAGAGGCAACTCCTGTTTATCTACTAGCAATAGTTCTTGTTGGTTAGACAGTGACCAGTCCATATTCATAGGCAAATGGAACAAAAACTACAACAGTTGTTTCTCTAGAATACATATTTCAAGTGGTGTCCACCATCCCTAAGTGTCTGTGCCAGCCAAACAGTAATAGCCGAGGCATGGCAGATGGCTGAGTTCATGAAGTCTGAAAGAGAAAGAGAGGCACAGTCACATTTACGTCCCTGAAAGTGACCATAGAACATGAAAAGAACCTGCCTCCATCTCCTGCTTCTTCTTAAACAAGCCTCCGTCCCACCCCATGATGGCAGGAAACCAGCGAATACCACAATTAGGCAGCATTCCTAGCACCTGTGACCCACTTTACAACAATCTATGAAGAGGTGGTGGTGCCAGGACTCTTGCTTTAGTGACAAAGAAACTAATACAGAACGACAGTTTCTACCAAGGTTCTTAGTGCTAGTGAGTAGTGCACAGTGGTTTGACTTCATGTAGCCTGCAACTACACTCACTGTCCTTACCACCGCCAAAATTAAAAGAACATTAAAGAAACTGGGAAAATACAGGGAGAGGGAGAGGGAAAAGAAGGAGGGAGAGTGAGAAGGGGAAGGGGGAGGGACAAAAGGAGAAAGGGAGGCAGAGGGAAGGAGAGAGGCAGGCAGGGAGGGAGGGAGGCAGGGAGGGAGGGAGGCAGGCAGGGAGGGAGGGATATGGGCTTCCATCAGAAAGGAAGAACACTGGCCATGTTTTCTCATTAAATTTCAAGAGAGCACTGGCTGGCTCTTTTAAGGGTTAACATGCAAATAGACTCATATTGCATGAAGGCCCCTCCCAAAGTGGATGCAATGAGCTGGCTCTGGTTCCTTTTACTTTGCGCCAGCTGTTTTCAATACCTAGAAATGGGACAGCTGTCATCCTTTCAACTTTGTAACAGAGCTGAAAGGCTTCCTGTGAGTTGCTGGGATTGGATAGATGAGTGTTTCAAACCACTTGCTAAGCTCAGGAGTGCTCAGTCCTGCAGAGGTTAGAGTTCTCTGAGTGGTACTGAGGATTGGCAACATGCATGATAGCCAAGTACTCTACCACTTAGCTACACCTCCAGCCCTCCCAAGTCAATACTTTACAAAGTTATTCTGTATTCGTGGTCGGTGGAGAAGAAAAAGGAGTCTTGGACATCATCACCTACCGTCTTTTTCCCCATGCTTCCATATATGCCATACATCACTGGAAAGTTCTAGCTGAGCTCAGATTTAGCCTCAGGTTGTTTCACACTGTATGTTCTGTGTGATCGCTGCCAATTAACTAGAACTGACCCAAAAGATGAACTTGATTTGCTTTTCTCGTTTCCCAGTTTTTTAAGAACAGATCTTCCAGGTGGTGGAGTAGTTCTGACCCCAAAGTCAAGGTGCTGAGGACTGTATATTTCTGAGGTTTAGTAGACCTCAAGCCTGACGGGGAGATGCATGTTCTGCAGACATTTACTTAAGAGTAACGTCTATGGACTTCAGATAAACAAGCCAGTGAGAAGTCAGTAAAGGATGGCTAGCCTAAGGATTAGTTGAACACCTACAAGGAGAAGAGTTGGGCAACAGACTCTAATAGAATATCTTTAATTTGTATGAGATATCATGTTAACTGCTTTCCACACTCTGTAAAATACTTAACCAGAAAGTGACAGCAAAGGGGCCTAAATAAGTTGTCTGTGGTATTATAGTTAATAAATAATATAGTCAGGATTGAGGTTACATCTCTATTGTGCTAAGGCCTCAATCTTAACTTACCTATGGCTCTCAATTTTGACCTGTACATACGAATCACATGGATTAAAAGTTCTTATGCCAACCTCAAATTCAGGCAAGTTAAATTAGAATCTCTGGTGGTAGGGCCCAGGCAACTTTTTTTAAAAAAGCCTTCCCAGTGGTTGAGTTCCTCTTCCTCTAGGTCAGAACATGACCAGGATTATGGGATTCTAATGACTGAGAATTAGCCAAGCAGGACCCCAGTCCTAGAATAAACTAAATGCAAGTGGGTGTACAATCACAGCAACAAGAACTAGCCATTCTACAAGCTAAAGTCAACCTCTGGACTCATACTTGGGCACTAGACAGTTCAGCCTGACACTGTACTTTTGGGCCAAGGTCTACCAATTCCAGGAGGCTCCCTAAACAGAAACAATGCAGGCACAAAGGCTGCAGGAAGCCCAAATCTACAAATGAGGGTTCCCCTGGCCTAGGGTTAGAGAGAATGGATCTTCATGGGTTTCTCACAGGCAGGCCATCAGCTGCTTCCAGCCAGCAACACACCCCAGTGTCATTTCACTAATGCCTGGCTTATTCTGTTAGACACTGAAAGACTTTAAAAAGTTCAATTGAAAGGACAAAAAACAGTCTATCATGACTATTTTGAGGATTTTCTATGTTTTCAAAAGTGACCATTAAAATAATATTTGACTTTGTCTTCTGTCCCCCCCACCTCTACCATCAACTTCCAAATAGGCAGTAGTGATTGACACTTAGAAGAAAACAGTCTCTGAATCCTATAACCCCTTCCTGGAGGGCTTCTTTTAGCAACATTGCAGGGCATGACTGGCTTAGCGAGGCCATGGGACTAATCGAATTTGGCAGATGTACTGCGTCAGCAGGCACCAGGGTGCTAATGCCCCAGGGCAGCTGCTTGAGAGGGTAAGTGGGCAAATGCCTGGCTTCTTCCCCATGTTTTTAGAATAGGAATCTGAGTCTCAGTAATCACCCGACTGTGGGACCAGTGGCTATTTTGGGCCATCTCTTATCCAATGGAAAGTTAGGGGCGGTGTCATTTGAAACTGCCAAGGAGCATCTGATTTCACCCTTATCCGGGACATGTCCCCAGAGGAAATGGGAGCAATGTCAAGGAGATCAAAATGCAGGTGTCAGAATTTCCCTTTGTTTGTATTTCTGGGTTCTTTTTCTTCTCTTCCTTCCATTTCAGCCCTCCTTTCCATTGCTTCAGCTAAGGTGTGCATTACACCTCACCTGGAACACAGCAGCCTTCCAGCAGTCTCCTTCTCCCCTACCTGTTGTCTATGACTTCCCTCTTGCCTTTTATGATATGATCTCTCTGAAGATTCAATGACAATGAGTGTGAAAATCCTTCATATCACATCATGCAAGTAACAACACCCACTTAAACACAAATGGACTCGTTTGGAACAAAACACAGGGATGCACTCCTTGCTTGAGGGAGACTATGCAGGAGTAAAGTCCAGTGCTTGTGCAAAGGATGAAATAGAGCAAGAGGGATGTTTTAAGGTTCTCTCTGTCTCTGACTCTGTCTCTCTCTCTGTCTCTCTGTATCTCTCTCTGTCTCTCTCTGTCTCTCTGTCTCTCTGTCTCTCTCTCTCTCTCTCTGTCTCTCTCTGTCTCTCTGTCTCTCTGTCTCTCTCTCTCTCTCTCTCTCTCTCTCTGTGTCTGTGTGTGTGTGTGTGTGTGTGTGGTGTGTGTGTGTGTACCCTCAAATGAGTACCCCACAAGCATTCATGGTGGCCTTGTCTGCTTGGTGATTGAAAGTCAAAAAGAAATGTAGAATGTAGCTCTAATTATGATCATTTCTCATAGAACTAAGGCTGAGAGAGGCTGTGAGTTGGAGGCAATTACTGGTATAACCAGGAGATAAATTCAGAGGACATATGCTCTCTAATACATCTTACTGATGGATGGATGGCTTATATAATCTCTCCCCATTTAACACATGGAATGGCTTGTAATTACTGACAGAGCACACATCAGTCATAGTGGCATTCAAGACTTTTGTGGTGTGTCTTCAGGTTACTTTCCCCATTGGATACTGCACTGCCCCCCCACTCCACCTCTCCCTCCCTGTGTGGATTCTGTGTAATCTATGCCTTCATTCATTTTATGTGCCCTTCCTTGATCATAACATCCTTAGCCAACCATAATCCACATCAGGAATGCCAGGTAAAACACAGGATGTACAAGAAAGTGGGAGTCCAAGTTGAATATGTGTTTCATATAAGTAGGTCGAAACAGTGACTATAACATGCTGTGAATAAGTGTTCATACAAAGGTTCATATGTTGAGAGGGGTGGTACCCAGGGTGGCACGTTGGCAGGCCATGTAGCCTTTAGGAAATGGAGCTGAGCAGAAAGTCCTAAAAGCAACTAGGGTCATATCCTTGAAATCAGAGACAAAGTACTTTTCATGAGACTTTCTTTAGTTCTACAAAGAAAATTGTTACAAAAGCCTCAGTCTGGCTCTACCCGGAAGTCATTACTTCTGGCCTACCTTTCCATGCTCTGCTATGTACCATGAGGTTCTCACCAGAGCCCATAGTATGCTGTTTAGACATTCAGCTTCTAAAGCCAGGAGCCAATGAAACTTCTTTACCGTTAGCCTTTGCTGGGCATGGTGGTTGATACTGACTGGCGAATTTGCAGGTCCTATAATCACCTAGAAAGACAAGCCTTTGGGTATGCCTGTGAAGAAGTTTCTTGATAGGGTTAATTAAAGCAGAAAGACATCATGCCGTGGGCGGAGTCCTGGGCTGATTAAGACAGAGTGAAGCACCATTATTCATCTGCCTTTACTTCCTGACTGTGGATGCCATGGGATCGATTGCCTCACATTCCTGCTGCTAAGCCTTCCCTGCCAATGACAACCTCTATGTCCTCAAATTGTAAGGGAAATGAACCCACCCTCCTTTCAGTCATTGTTGTCAGGTATCCGACCTCAGCAATGGGAACCAGTAACTAATATACCAGGTACATAGCGTAGTGATGAGATGCTGACTAACAGGGAACGTTTATTGTCATGTTCATTTAAACTCAAATTCCACTCAGCGTCCTGAACTTCCTACTTTTTTATTTTAATTTTTGAGAATTATATACATGTACACAGTAAACGCTGGTCATATCCACCTCCATATCCCTCCTCCAATCCCTCCGTGTCCCCTCAAACATGTCCCCTTCCCAACTTCATGTCTTTTTAGTTTTCTATAACCCACAAAGTACAATTAATATTGCACAATGTTCATTGAATATGTTGTGGCCATCCACTGGAGCGTGGAAAATCTAACCATGGGAGCCCTCTCTTAAAGGACTGACTCTCCTTCCCCCAGCAGCTATCAACTCCTAATAGCTCCTCAGTAAGAAATGGGACCAGGAGAGCACCTCCCCATCCATGCAGTAATTCTGGCTGGCTTTGACTTATTCCGACAACCATAGCTTCTGTGCATTAATGGCTACCATAGCTGTGCTGTGTCTAGAAGACAGCATTCCTCCACATGCCCTGTGATTTTAATTCTTACGTCTGACAGCCCCGCCTGTAAGATGGTAATCCCATGTGCATCCTCTCAAAGTGAAGCTTGGTGCTTCTGTTTGTTTTCCACTCTCACCAAACCATCCATGAGCAATGCATAACATTTCTCAGTGAACCTAAATAATGGGTTTACTCTTCAAAGTGCCCAGCATTTCATTTCTAGAAGTTTTAAAATAGCATGATAAGCCACTGCTCTGGATCAGAAAAAAATATCACTGTTTGTCATAGTTAGGGTTTCTATTGCCTTGAAGAGACACCATGACCATGGCAACTCTTATACAGGAAAACATTTAGTTGGGATTAGCTTATAGTTTCAGAGGTTTAGTCCATTATCATCATGGCGAGACGTAGGGGCATGCAGACAGACATGATGCTGTAGAAAGAGATGAACATCTTGAGCCATAGGGAGCAGAAGTAGTCTGTCCACACTGGATATAGCTTGAGCACAGGAGACCTTAAAGTCCACTTCCACAGTGACACACATCCTCCAATAGGGCCACACCTACTCCAATAAGCCACACCTCCTAATAGTGCCACTCCCTATAAGGGGCCATTTTCTTTCAAACCACCACAGTTCTCTTTTGACTCTTTTCTATTATAGCACTCAACTTTGCTCTCTGCCTCCATTTTACAATAGAAGATGCTTCCATCTTATAAACCCAGACATTGTCCAAGGCATATTTATGCACCGCTGTGAACTTATCAAACCAACTTTTCAATTAATCATGTCTCTCTTCACAAAGTAATCTCCCCCGCCCTATTTTTTAAATGTTGCTACATGTTACAGAATCTTCGAAGATTTCCATGAGACCTCTAGAATTCCTCCCCTGAAACACTACTTACTAGGCAAAAATTATTTGTACTGCCGGTCAACTCCCCTGTTTTACCTTTTGCTCTGCTTGAGTACTAGACATTTCCATTCATCAGTTTCCCACCACAATCCATCTATCCACCTGCCAGAAAGCTCTCAACATGTATGTTTTAAATTGGATGGTCACAGGATAATTGAATAGACACTATATTTTAAGTGTATCGAGCCTTAAACGGCTATAAAATAACAGTAGATCTCAGCAATAAGGAAAATCTACTTAGAAGTCTAAGTGAGTAATTCTCTACTCTGACTTTATGTTGGGCATCTGAGTGTTTAAAAGAACACAAAAACATGATTTCTGGACCTTCTCCCAAATCAAATGAAGCAGAGCCCCTGGGAGTGAAGCTTGGGTATCAACATTATTTTGAAAGCTCCCAAGTGATTTTTACCAAACAAGCAAGATTGACAAATATAGAAATTTTCCAGAGATTTGGATTAATATTATTCTTTGAATCTAAGCCGTGACAGATGAGAAAGAGCAGGGGAATAGGGAGAAACACTGTGGGTGTCTTTTTGTTTTGTTTTGTTTGTTTGTTTGTTTGTTTTTTAATAATGTGCACCATGCTTTCACATACATGAATACACCATGCTTCACCAGGGTTCCAACCCTGCATTCACTATTTGGGATTCTGGTTTCACCAGAATATGACAGTACTTTGTGAGAATTTTTTTAAAAAATTAAGAACTTGCTGATCTTTTTGTTTTGTTTTGTTTTGTTTGTTTGTTTGATTGCTTGCTTTTTAATAATGTGCACCACGCTTTCACATACGTGAATACACCATGCTTCACCAGGGTTCCAACCCTGCATTCACTATTTGGGGTTCTGGTTTCACCAGACTAATGATAGTGCTTTGTGAGAATTTTAAAAAAAAAATAAGAACTTGCTGATGCTGAATTGCCACATCTTGCACATCCCACCCCTACTACACACCAACCTGAAGAGAAGAAAACTAAACAATTGGTTTCTTCTTGGTTT
>CABHPQ010162229.1:15447-30648 GCA_902168405.1 Peromyscus aztecus
TTTGGTCTCGACAGGCGCCTGCATACACAAGGTACATGTACATGCACTTAGATCTATACACAGACCATAAAGTAAACAAATAAATCTTTCTTTTTAAAAGGAGACTTGCTCAAAACTTTACCAATGGAAAGTAGTTACACTGACTCCACAGTCCATGTTCTTAACAACTGTGCTATGCTCCCCCTGTTGCATAAATGTTAATTATTTTTATCTGTAAATTAATTTCAACCATAGAACTGGGCACATTGTTGTCATGAAGTAGAGCCTCGAGAAATAATTATTGAATAAAATGACCTGATAATTTCATTTGAAGGAATCCACCTGCCTCAGTGTTTGTTTTTTTTTTTTCTAGAGGGTGCATTTTTACTGAATTATGAAGGCATCACTGTGTAGGAAGGCTTTCTTTAGTACACCTCTGCTGGCTTATTTCCACAAGCCCCATCCATCCTCAAGCTCATGATCCACTGTATTGGCTCTTGGGAGAAAATAATTCATTTCAAAAATTGTTCTCTTTCCAAGGAAATGTCAACAACACTGAAGACATCAAAATATTTCAGAGGGAAAGTTCTCATTAGAAAAAGATTACTGTTCTGCTGTGTGACCTTAGGCAAGCCATCTCATGTCCCTTAGACATCTCCTCATCCGTAACATGACAGGGCTGAACATAATGATCTCTAAGCTTAACAGTTCGTGATTCCATGTTGTTATATGGTTTTTTTCTTCTTCTTTGATATCTCAAGATGTGCCTCGAGGCCCACAGGATACAGAAATGTAGTAATATGATCTATAGAGGATATAGTTGCCAAATGTAAAGATCAAAACAGAAATAAAAGGATATTTGCTTAAACTGTTCGTATTTACATTCGTTCTCATGAATTTGCATGGCGTTAGTAGTGGGCACCTACAGAGGGTTTTTCAAGATATTTCAAAGGCTTTACCACCATTGTGAGGAAGTTTCCAGAATACTGAAATAAAAGCAGCAAGAAAAACACTGAAAGACAGATGCATAAAAAAGCTAACTTTATCTGTATAGCTAGCATTTAGTTGGCATTCATCATCTTTTAGTTCTGTAAAGGAGCTTAAAAAAACATACCCTAAGCTCAGAACTCCTGCCACCTAAAATGTAGGAAAGGTAAACACTTTCTGCTACAAACTAAGAGTATGAAAATACTGAGCAAACAGTGAACTTTCTGAAAGAGTCTGAGAGCCAGACACAGGCCAAGAGTTCATCCTAGGACTTTCTGCCATACTATAAATCTCTTCCAAGTTTATGGTGCCTTCGAGTTTCTAGAACACTAAATACGTATTAATTTTAATCTTTAGAACACACATACTTCACCACCAACACAGATGGGGAAACTGATCTAGAGTTGTAAAAACAGTTGTTTTAATTTCAAGGAAATGGTTTAATACAGATACCATATTCAAATCCAGGTTAGCTGACTTCAAACCCTGTTTTCTGTCACTCTTTCAAAACTATTTATCTGAGCTCAGTATTTTGTGAAACCAGAGGAGCTCTGGAAGATTTTGTTAGAGTTGGGAGGAGTAAGAAGAGCAAAAGAGCTTGGATAAGGTAGGGAAGCCCAGCTACATGTTCTAAGCTTTAACATTTTGAATAGGATAGATTCTTTCATTTCCAGTAACAGATAAGGAAATTGAGGCTTAGCATGATTAGTTCAAAAGCGCATAGCCAGTGGCAACCTCAAGTCTGAAATCAGGTTGTACCTGGCTCTAGTGATTAAAAGAATTCATTTTGATTAGAGCTCTCATCTCTACATTAATGTTGGTCCAGCCAGCTGCTCAAGCCTGATGTCTTCACTGTGACATGAGACTAATAATGACAGTATGCACTGGTGTGATCTTGCTGTATATAGTAAGTGAACTCATTCTTTGATGTTTAATCCAGTATTTGGTACAAAGACCATGCATAGTAAATAATCAACGGTCATCTGCTACATTTCAGTACCTGTCCTGAGTTTTGCTCCTTTGCTCCTCAAAGGTACAAGGGACTATGAGTTGAAGAAAACCTATGATGTGGTAGAACAGATGCTTGTGAAGCAGTCCAGAACACATCAGCCTTCTCTGTGGCCTGTTTCTAATCCATAAATTCCAATTTGGTGCACGGGGCAAAGCTGACTAGATGAGAGGTGAGCCCTGGCACAAGGAAGAGAAGCAATTGCAGTAAAGCTCTCCTGCTTGGGAACTTGAACTTGAGATCGGAACAGATAAGACAAGTCTTGCTTATTTCTGAAACTATTGCATTTAAACAGAAGAACAACAGGGTAGCTGCAAAGAGAGGAGGTCTGCAAATAGGAAGGATGAAGGCAGTGTGTAGAGGGGAGCAGAAACAAGACAAAGTTTCTGACCTCAGTCCTTTCTGAAGACATGACCATAATCCTGTGCTGTGTTCTCCTTCTATTTCCTCCTGATTGCTAAGGCTGGCTCTGGGACTTACTGCAGTTGTGTCTATGGGATCGTACACCTGTCTTCCTCTACCCATATCTCACTGGAGTTCAAACCTGGAGGCACAAGGCTTGCTTCCTTAGGAAAAAGGACACAGAAGCTGAATAGCAAGTACCCAAAGGAACACATAAGCCATCGTGTGTCTGGACTGTGCCTGTGTGGTCAGCCTATTTTAGATAATTTGGCCTTTAAGGACATACAGCTACGCAAAGTGCTGGCACCTAAGATGTCGGGGGTCCTAACAATGCTGAGCAACATTCATCACTGATATCCCATCACATTCAGTGCAGACAAGATAGGAAGCAATGTGAACAGGGGAGTGAAGAGCCATCTGAAGGGAAACTTTCTGGCGGGGAGGGCACCTGGCATTCAGCCTGTATGTGGCAACAAAGCCTTCATCATCAAAGGAGTGATACAGTCCCTGGGTCAGTATTCTGTCTTTCAGCCATGCATAAGGGCAAAGGGGTGCCATGATAAGGACCAAACATTCGTTCTATCCTCCATGGATATGTGGAACGCATATGACCTTAATACCTCTTGTCAGTGGTTTCATGTAGAACACTGTTGTCCTTGCAAAAGTTGTCAAAGAGTCTTGGCAGAATAAGGCAAGTGTCATATAGAAACCCAGAGGGTAAAGTATCTGGGATCCATGGAGCAACCTCTGTGGGCCCTCAGAAATAACTGGGAAAGGGAAAACTTTTGAAATAATAACAGAAGTACTGCAAGAGCAATTAAAGGTGAGGAGGAAGTGGGAGCAGTAAAGCACAGGTTAGAAATGGCAGTAACTCAGGGGACATAAATATGCACTCAGGCAACCACAAAGATTGGGACCAGATGACCTGAAAGAATTTAATGAAGCTGAAAATTCAGGCCAGTGATGTGAAGTGCAGATGGCTGCTGAATTGCCCAACTGAGAGTCATCCAACCTCTCTTCCCTTCATGCAAATGGTAACCTTGGTGATATACAAAGAAGTTTCTCCTATTCTATTTGAATATCACTGCCTACATTCTGATCAGGGATTCAGAGATCAGAGAGGATGCCAGAAAAAGGGTAGAGAAACAAGACCCCACTTGGATTTTCCTGGTTTCACAAACAGTGACTGATATAATATTATCTGTGAGATATCTGACAGGTTATCAAGTGCCCCAAGGATACAGAAACATGTGGGTGTCCACCACTGTCAGATGAAGCTGCCAGGTGAGGCCAGAGTATAGAAAACCAGAATTGGATTTTATGGCCCTACAACTTGGAGCCAGAGAGACCCAACCTCAAATTATGGCACTACTCCTTACCAATCATGTGAGTATATTATAAATTAACCTGTCTTCCAGTTTTTCTTTCTATAAAACTGGAATAACAATGAAAAATGCAATAGTAAAATAAAGTGTCATTTACTTTTCCATTATAAACTAGGCTAGCTTACAAGCCTTTGTCCCATTGTTCTTTCCCCAGGGGACTGGACAGTAGCCTAAGTGAGCATGGTATACCATGGCAGACCTTGGTGCACAGGATACCACCCATCCCATCAGAAGATGCATCTTTAAATTCAGTCTCTTCTATCCAGTGGAAATGCTGTCCCAGGATTATCAAAAAATTAATTTCAAGAGGAGCCAGAAATCTGGAGTTTCTGGGAAGTCTCTCATCTAAAATGTTACAACTAATACAAAGGTTTTTACAAATACTGTAATAGTTATGTTGTGTGGCTCTGATAAAATACTATGATCAAAGGCAAGTGAAGGAAGAAAGGGTTTATTTGGGTTTAGAGTTCCAGAGGCAAAGTCTATAATGGAGAGGGAGGCATGGCTACAGGTGCCCAGAGCAGGAAGTTGAGAGATCACATCTCATCCATCTACAGGGAGCCCAGAGAGTGAATTAGAAGTGGGGCAAGATTGCCAACTCTCTAATTCTGTCCCCAGGTATGTGCTTCCTCCCCATGCTGCACTACCTGAAGGTTCAGTAACCTCACCAAACAGCATCACCCACGGGAGATGAAGTGTTCAAATACATGCACCTCTGTGGGACATTTCCCATTCAAACCACCACAAACATTTACAAGGCAAAGCCCAAACAAGCTGCATTCAGTCCACAGATGCTGGCTGTACTTTAAGGAAGGAGTAATCACAAGATTCCAGCCTTAAGATCTCCCCAGAAACCAGCTCAGATCTTCTAAGACATCATTGATTCCTGTGATGGTTTGAAAGAAAATGTCCCCCAAAGGGAGTGGAACTATTAGGAGGTGTGGCCTTGTTGGAGAAAGTGTGTCATTGTGGGGGAGGGCTTTGAGGTCTTTTTTGTTCAAGCTTTCCTCAGTGTGACTGTCAGTCGACTTCCTGTTGCCTGCAAAGTGTAGCACTCTCAGCTCCAGCACCACGTCTTCCTACATACTGCCATGCTCCCCTTCATGATCATAATGGACTGAACCTCTGAAACTGTAAGCAAGTCACCCTCAATTAAATGTTTTCTTTATAAGGGTTGCAGTGGTCATGGTGTCTCTTCACAGAAATAGAAACTTAACTAAGACAACTTCCTTTACATAGAAGGCTGTATAGGGAGGGGATGGTTTCTGTTGCTGTTCTCTAAAGGGGCTCCAATCTACATTGGATCAAAGGCCTGCATGTTCCACCTGGAGTTCCCAGTGGTCCCATGGGATGACATCTCTCTACTTGTATATTCCTGTACTGGAACTCTGATTCTATAAGGCTGAAGCTCCTCCCAACCGACCTATGTTCAAGATCTTATATACCAACAGGTTCTCATTCTAACCTCTGGCTCTCTTCTTTAGGGCCCCTCTACTTCCATGACAACTGGATAATAGAAATATCTTTCATGCAAAGCTGAGGGGTTTTATTTACAATGTTTGTCAAGGGATTGATTAATTTTTGAGATTATCTTTCAAGCTGTTCAAGTTCAAAAGAGAAACAAATTATCTTAGGAATCAGGTAAAGAGGAAATGTCACCAGAAACAGTTACGAACAAATGCAGACAGAGGTCCCTTGGGAAACACTGGCAGCAGAAGAAGTCAACACATTACAATAAGGTAGTAGCCTTGATGGATTAAGAGGCTATCAACTTCACAGGGATCATGATGATAGTTAAATGAACCCCAGCTCTGTAAATAGGGATCACTCTTCTAAGAGTTTTATCTTCAAAAATCAGACAGTCGAAAGATGAACTGTGGTCGATTCTGAAGGTAGAGGAGGACAAAGCCCACATACATTAAACAGCCACTGTAACCCATAGGATGATTCCTTGTATATTTTCTCTAACTGGAGAGAATGGATAAGTTATTCAATGTATCTCTGCAAAATGAAAACTATTCTTACTCTTTACAGTGATTATACAAAATAAAACCAAGTGTGTGAAAGTACTACGCCAGACACCTCATCATAATAATGATTCTCACAATAGCTCTGGGATGTCATTTTCATTGCATTTTATATTACACTGCACAATGAAAACTTACATGGAGTTATACTGCATGACTTTTCCTGGAGAGACCTGAACAAATGTCTATTTACCCCCCATGCAAAGCACCAATGATCGGTCAAAAGGAAATTATTTCACCCAAGTCTAGTTTGGTGAAACAATTAGTTTAACTGGGGTTACATACAAGAGCATAGGCATTTACAGGCAGTTATGCCACCAAAGAGGAGTCTCCTCTCTCACCCCAGCAATTGTTAATCACTTACATATCCTTGAGGAGGGAAGGGTGCTGTTTTACCTCCTAAGTTCTCCAGGCTTCCACAACAGAATGTTGATGGGCCCAGTCTTGTGAGACTCTCATGTAGGGAATTACAGCTGCTGGATCTCAAGACGGGAACTGTCATGCAATCCTCAGAAGAGAGTTCCATAGCAGGTTGCTTGTGTAAATTGCCCAAATGCCTCCAGTTAGCAAAGTCAAGGAACGTGAGATTCAAATCTGTTTTTTTTTTTCTGGGTTAATGATATTAGCAAATTTTCTAACTGTATTTAATTGAAATTGAAAAAGACAATGTTTATACCTAAGCTAAACCCTCCTTCAGACCTTGGTTTTTGGTCAATGTCTTTGCCTCTACCACCCCACAGCTTAATGTGACATCTATGGCTGGACTTGCTTCTCTCAGTGTCTTCTTGTTCCGCATCTTGATTTTGAGATGTCTGTTCATGGCCAGTTCACACCACACAGCTGTCATCTAGAAAAGATAAAATCCTGAATGTGATTACACCCCACGTCCTTCTTACCCCATTCCTGAACTTTGCCCATTCCTATCTATTTTCTATTTGACCTCTTGTCTTTTAACATCTGATTTGGCTTCTTTGGCTTGGCCTTAGGAATGCCATTCAACTTCGCTTCAACGGTGTCCTTTTTTCCCTTTGTATTTGGGACCCCACAAGTCTGCCCTGCTTTTGTTTCATCTGATTTACAATAAGATCGGCCTCAGTGAGACTGAGCAGAGTCTGCTCCTGGTACTTGCAGATGGATGGGGATGGCCAGATCCTCTGTAGAGTGAGAAAAGCTGCTCCTAAGACTGTGTTAAAAGGATAGGAAATGAGATCTACAACATGGGCAAGGCATCTCAAGAATGCTTTCTCCTTGAAGAGGAAGTGAGAACTACTTCTTTTTTTTTTATTCTTTTTTTTTTTAAAAAAAAAAAATTTTACAATACCGTTCAGTTCTACATATCAGTTACGGATTCCCTTGATCTCTCCCCTCCCAGCCCCTCCCCTTCCCCCCAACGCACCCCCCATTCCCATCTCCTCCAGGGCAAAGCCTCTCCCGAGGACTGAGATCAACCTGGTAGACTCAGTCCAGGCAGGACCAGTCCCTTCCTCCCAGGCCGAGCCAAGCGACCCTGCATAAGCCCCAGGTTTCAAACAGCCAGCTCATGCAATGAGCACAGGACCCGGTCCCACTGCCTGGATGCCTCCCAAACAGATCAAGCCAATCAACTGTCTCACCCATTCAGAGGGCCTGATCCAGTTGGGGGCCCCTCAGCCATTGGTTCATAGTTCATGTGTTTCCATTCATTTGGCTATTTGTCACTGTGCTTTATCCAACCTTGGTCTCAACAATTCTCGCTCATATAGACCCTCCTCCTATGTACTCACTCATAGGAGGATAATAGATGTGGAAGAAGGATGACTGGACTGCTACTCACATCACCAGGGAGGCTACCTGGAAAACAGGACCCCAAGAAAGACACGGGGATTGCCCAATGATGGAGAAATGGATGAGATCTTCATGAACAGCCTGGTCATAAGTGGGGGAAATGAAGGTCGAGGGTCGAGGGAAAGAGAGCTTGGGGGAGCAGGAGACCCCAGCTGGATCACAAACAGAGAGGGAGAACAAGGAATAGGAGACCATGATAAATGAAGACTACATGAGAATAGGAAGAAGCAAAGTACTAGAGAGGCCCACAGAAATCCACAAAGATACCCCCACAATAGACTGCTAGCAATGGTCGAGAGACAGCCCAAACTGACCCACTCTGGTGATGGGATGGCCAAACACCCTAATTGTCGTGCTAGAAACCCCATCCAATGACTGAGGGATCTGGAAGCAGAGATCCACGGCTAGGCCCCGGGCAGAGCTCCAGGAGTCCAATTAGAGAACTACTTCTAAGTCACCCTATACTCTGAGATCTAAACCACACATTGTCAGTTTTAATAGAAGCATTCACTACTTATTAGTAGCTTCCTTTAAAAAATACAAGGAGACAAGATGAAATATAAATAGTGTTATGACAGCTTCAACCTGATTTCCAAAACATCATAGAGTGATAAGTGTACAAACTTCAAAAGGGACAGAGTGATTATCTAAATAAATGATACTTAGGGACTAAGGAGATGGCTCAGTTGGTGAAAGGCTTTATTTGCAAGCATGAGGACATGAGTTTGATACCTAGATACCATGTATAAAGAAGCCAGATATAGTGGCACACTTATTGCTAGTGCTGAAGAGGTGGAGACAGACACTAAGATTCCTGGGTCTCACTGGCCAGTCAGTCTAGCCACTTATGAGTTACAGGCCAATGACATGTCCTGTCTAAAAAACAGAATGGTACCTTAGGAATACTTGAAGCTGCCCTCTTCCCTCTACAAGCATGTGTAGCTCACAGACACATGAACAGCTGTATAGACACATACACATACACATCATATGACACAAAAGTGTGTTTATACTTTAGTTGGTGAAATATTCATCTTACTCTGGATAAGTTTTAAAACAAAAAAAAAATTCATCTGAGAATGAGTGACATCAGTGTGGTAGTTTGTTAACTGTCCACAAAATGGTAGGCCAAACCCTGTATTAATCTCAGGGACTGAAGGCCTGAGTAAGGCACAGTGATGCCTGGAGATCTCTCTCTCTTTGTGAAAGACAAACCTGTATACTAAATGTTACTGTAAAATACTTTTTTTTTCCCTTTTTGAGACAAGGTTTCTCTGCGTAGCCCTGGCTGTCTTAGAACTCACTTTGTAAACCAGGCTGGCCTCAAACTCAGAGATCTGCCTGTCTCTGCCTCCTAAATGCTGGGAGTGTGGACTAAAGGTATGTGCCACCACCACCTGCTTAAAATGCTTTTTGTAAGGGTCTGAGCCCTTTACCAACCCTGAAGTCTTGAGGAAGGCTTCTTCAAAGCATTGTCACTCAAAGTGGCAACTGAATGGTAGTAATTTAGTAAGTATTGTAAAAGTTATTGAAGTCTTATTAAGTGTTGGTCACTGCTATAATTCTGACAACTGTTTTGTAAGGCACTAATCACCTGATGTGTGGTGTATTGAATGAGAATGGCACCCACAGGCTTGTATTTTTTTGGCTCCCCATTGGTGGAACTGTTTGGAAAGGATTAGGAAGCGTGGCCCTGTTAGAGGATGTGTGTCACTGGCTACAAGTTTTAAGGTTTCAAAAGACTTGTGTCATGCTTTCTGAGTCCTCTGAAACAGAACCTCCCAGCTGTTCTTGATGCCATGTCTTCTTTCTGCCATCATAGATTTTGGACCCACTAGTCCAATGTAGAATTTTCTTTTATAAGCTTCTTGGGAAGTGCTGTTTTATCACAGCAATAAAAAAATAAGTGATACACCATGTATGTCTCTTTTAAAAATAGGAAGCTGAGGCACAGAAAGCCTAAGTAATGTGCCCAAAGTAAGTCACCTAGCAAGTAACAGAGGGAGGCCACATATCTAGGAGGCCATGGCTTACAAATTAATCAGAAAATCAAAGGAGAAAGTACAAGGTGCACAAATGTGCAGAAGAGTAAACCAAGGCAGATGTTAAGGTTACATACAGCCACTAATGGTGCTGTGTCAAGTCTGGACACCCCTCCTCAAACCGTTGACCTGAAGTTTCTCTCTGAGCCTTTGTCTGGTAGCCTAGATATGCTGGCAATTAGCACATTAGAGCACTTGGGTGTGTCGATGGGAGTTGGAGCATAAACCCCTCGTTTCCCTCGTTCTTCAGGTTGAGGCATGCATTTCCTAGCATTACCCGTGGGGATTAAGCTCATTGACAGCTGGCTTGGTAATACACCTTATATAGGCCACCACCTTGCACTGTATCATTTCCTGGTTCCATACTGGTCTTGTGCTTTCTATATTGAAACCTCTTAAATCTGAATGTTGGGTCCTAGTAAAATGAAAAGCAGGAGGCTGAAAAGATGTAACAGGGTCATTGTAGCCCTAAGTTTGTCATGCACCCACAGACAGATGCTATTTACCAGCTTGGCACATGGCCCATTTATGGACTCAAGAGAACACATATAACTTTAAGTGTAGTTATGCAAAAGCCACTAAATGGGCACATAGGAATTGGGGGTACTAGACATAATCTTAGTGAAGCTTTACCTTACTTGTTTTTTCTCAGTGAAATCAATTACAAGTTCTAGTTGTTTAATGGGGGAAAAAAAGGAAAATATTACTTTCTCCCAATATATTACCCTGGATCTTCAAACTGCTATCAGACTCTAAAACGCCTGAACATGTTTGGTCCTTCAAACGTTCCCACATGGCCACTGTCTGACCTTCTACTGATGGTGCTTGACTAATAAGGACCAATATAAAAGAAATGTTACTCTACTGAGCATGACTACTGACTTCAACCACCATCTGCATATGACTTTACCTGACAAAGACTTGATGCAACCTCAAGATCTAATTTATATCAAAATAATAGATAACCAATTAGCTCTACCCTAGAACTTATTGGGCTGCTGTATCTGGCAGCGAATTATTTTACTGAGGAGTCTAAGAGGAGGCTTCACCCAGCAACTGATGGAAACAGATGCAGACCCACTGCCAAACATTTCAGGGAATCCTGCAGAACACAGAGAGAGAAAGGATTGTAAGAGCCAGAGGAGTCAAGAAAACTCACAGAATCAACTAACCTGGGCTCACAGGGGCTCACAGAGACTAAACCACCAACCAAGGAGCCTGCATGGGACTGACCTAGGCACTCTGCATGTATGTTATAGTTGTGTAGCTTGGTCCTCTTGTAGGACTCCTAACAGCAGGAACAGGGGCTGTCTCTGACTCTTTTACTGGCTTTTGGGACCCTACTCCTCATACTGGATCCTTGCTCAGCCTTAATACATGGGGAGGTGCTTAGTCTTACTGCAACTTGATATGCCATGTTTTGTTGATATCAGTGGGAGACTTGCCCTTTCCTAAACACAAATGAAACAGGAGTAGATTAGGAAATGGCAACAGTGGGGGAGGGGATGACTGGGAGGTTAAACTGAGGATGGAATGTAAAATAAACTTATTTAAAAAATAAAAGAACCTGAACAAAAAGGGATCTGACCCCCATGGCCAACTCCCATACAACATCACTACAGAGAGTTCCTAAAGGAGTGCTTGTCTTTTCCATCTCCACTGTGTAGTGATGAGCCTGAGACCTAGCATGGAAAATGACTGTGGTCCCTTAGGTGATGACTGAAGAACTCAGGATCTTGATGCCTCAACAATGACAGTCTTATTCGCTGAGGCATACCACAGAGAGGACTGGGATAATCTCTGCATCAGCTCCATGATCTTTATTAAATGCATAAAAATTAGAACCTTGAGAAACTCATCTCTGGGATCCATCTTTCCTGAGCACCAGCATGTGTTAACCAACCCACTTCCACTAAAATCAAGAAACAGGGAACTCTTTTGTAATCTAATGTTGAGAATTCTGTTGAATGTTAAAAAAAATGTTGTGGATGGTGAAGAGAGGCAGAAAGCTCGGGATATGTGAGAAATACTTTAAAAGTAGAATCCATCACCTATTTTCCAATACGTATTCACATCCTTCCCCCTAACCAGGGAATGGCCTCGGTCTCTGAGATTTCATATTTTAAGTTTCTGTATTTCCCTCAGATTACATTGTTACAGTACGTACTTTAGAATTTAAAGTTTGACTCTTGGTCTCAAAATCCAATCAAAACATTTTTTTTTGTAACAGCATTCTTTGAAATTTCCCTATTCATCTCTTTGGCTACTTCCCATGTGTGAAGTATTAAAATATTGTCTTCATTGGCTACTCTACTTACATTTCCCTCTAGTAAATTATTGTTATAGCATAGATTTAGTTTCCTAAACGACCATTTTCATTTTTTTCTCAGCTACCAGTACTAGATATTTAAAATTTGTCATTCATTGGTGCCAGGTATGGTGACACATACTTGTAATCCTCTCACTCTGGAGACAGCAGAAGAAGGATCAGGAGTTCGAGGCCAGGTTGAGTTGGAAAGTGAGACTCTGTTTCAAAGCAAACAAATAAAAGCAACAAACAAATAGACAAAATCACTATGGCCTAAGAATGTAACTCAGTAGTAGAGTGCTTCCTCTGCATGCACAAGGCCCTGGGTTTGAGCCCCAAGAGTGTAATAAATAAACAGCATTAACCATATCATTAACTTCTAGGAGGGAATGATAGAAAAATACATAAAGACACATATATGCATATAAATGCACAATACAGCATTGTTTGTGAGGGAAAAACAACATAGTATTCATCAAGGGAGCCATATGTAATGTCATTGAAGAAAATAATAATAATCTAGGAAGACATCCATGCTAAACTAAGTGAAAGAAAAAAAAACAAATTTGCAAATATATTTGCATGGTATGGTCCTCATTTGCCTAAAAAGTAGCCAATGTATAGATATTTTGCATTGTAAGCACAAGAAAATTCTAGAAAGATACTTGTGAACCTGTCAACAGTACGTGGTGGTATAATTTTGGGATATTAACTTGCATTTGTACTCTCCATGATTCCATCTTCTTTCCATTGCAGGTAAATGATCAGGCGTTTGTGTGGCCCCTCACCACAATGGAAAGTCTTGCCATGGGCCCGGAGGCCAAAGTTGTCTACAAAACACTTCTGACTACAGTCCTGAATTCCATAAAACCTAAACCCCTTGAAGACATGGAGATGCTGCCTAGAGGAGGCATAGTGTGAAATGGAGTTAGAGTTTGGAGCACTATTCACCAAGGAAAGATTTTAGATAGGATGGTCTTAGGAAACTCATTGATGACATTCCTGGCGAGGAGTCAGAAATGGAAGAAACTATGTCATGTCATCTGAGGACATGGACATCTCAACAGTAAATACTACAGACAAGTCCAATGGCGAAGGAAATATGACTTGGGCAACATACTGAGAACCTCAGGCTCTTGCCCATACCTGGCGGTAATAATTTAACTGACATTCAACTCTTAAACATGTGATAGGATGAAGAGAGTAGCTATAGGATCAGGATTGATCTTACTTGTATGTAAAAATCATGCATCTGAGTTTTGGCAATAAGATTACTATTCATAAGTCAGAACACTGTCAGGGGGCAACACATTGTCAAGTAAAATGGTTACTTTTCTGTTATGTGATTAAAAACATCATAACCAAGACAACTTATAAAAGGAAGGGTTTATTTGGGTTTACAGATCCAAAAGGATAAGAGGTCATAATTTTGGTGAGGTATGGCTGGCAGGTATAGCCAGAGCAGGAAACTGAGTGATCACATACCCAACTACAGGGAAGAATCAGTGAGGACAGACTGAAAGTAGTACAAGGTTATGACATACTTCATATGTCAGACTTCTGAAATTAGGCCAGTGACATACTTCCTCCAGCAAAGCTATATCACCTAACCTTCCTCAAACAGCACCACCAACGGAGGGAGCAAAGGTTTAAATATATGAGCCTTTGGAGGACATTTATCATTCAAACTCAACACCTGGTCAACCATGCCATCTGAGCCTCCATCTCTGCATCGCTTCCCATGCATCAGGATTCAACAGGACCTAAAAACTCTCTTCATCACCAGCAACATGGGCACCAGCCCTCTGCCCACCAAGACCTCAACATGCAAGTTTCACAGGGGTCCATCTACAAAGGAGTCTATAAATGCCACTGCTTCATTTCCCCAGGTAACTATAGCCCTGGTACCCTCCTGGAAATCATCAATGTGTCAGGGAAGTATGTCCCAGTGGAAGGCAATCAGATCACATGTCCATTCTACCCAAGAAAAAGCTACAGGCCAAGAGGTGGTCTTCATCAATTTGTCTCCAGGCACCAAGGAGGAGATCTGGTCTCTTAGTACACCATTAGTTCCTCATGACACCCAAGACTCTTTCTTCTGGGCTTAGTGAAGATTTTGCAGGGAGAAAGAGTCAGAGCCACACTGGAAATGATACTTGACCTCATAAGATGGCACTTCAAGGGGCATAGTACCTTAAAATAAGTCCAGAAGAAATGGAAGGGGCAAGCATGTAGTGCTCCTGGCCTCCAGCACAGCATCAGACCATCATTGTAACAACTCTCACCATCTGACAAGCATTAAAGGCATTTGAGAAGGAAAGCCAAAGATGCAGATTTGATACAAGGAACGAGGTTCAGAGAAGAAAATATAATTCCTTCCATGGTATAGTTTTTTTAATGGTTAGAATGATGCATACCCTTAGGTTGGTGATTTTCCTTTGTTGTTTTTTGCTACCCCTGATAGTGTTTATCAAATTGCACCACTTTTAACATCCATTTGTTTGTCCCACCCTCTCAGCCTAATGGTGACCTCTCCAGAGGGACAGGATCTTCTGTAAACAAATACTGAGATGTAGATTTGGCTTATTCATTTAAACATTCCTAGAAAGAGCCAAGTGATTAGTGGCTCACTTGACAGAAATGTTCACCTATGTGCTCTTTCAGAAAAGAACCCTTCTCACTCCCTTCTACAGTGTTACTTTGCTTTCATGCTCATTCATTCTTCAAGATCTCTGATATGATTTTTAAAGATATCTATTTTATTATTTTTATTTACGTATATATGTGTGTGTACCAACCAACAAGAGTTTATGTACAATACATGCATACATGTGTCTGCAGAGGCCAGAGGGCAAGAGAGCCATTGAAAGTGGAGTTACAGGTGGCTGTGAGCCTCCTCTTATATGTGCTGGGATCTGGACACAGGTCCTCTGAAAGAGCAGAATGTGCTTTTGACAACTAAGCTATCTCTCCAGTTCTTTATGAAACTCTTACTAGATTTCTTTAGTAGGCATTGAACTTAGCAAGAGAAAATGTTCCTAGAAATTAGAAGGAAGAGCAGGGAATACGGACATGCCCCCAAGTAGCTATGGACAATCTGAAGTGTTTCTGTTCTCAGAGTGATACAGAAAAGATGTCTCCACTATATATATATGAAAAGAATGGACTTCTATGCAATGGTCCTGGTGTCCCATCAATCTATCTAATCTTATACCTACTGCTCTCTAACACAACCTCC
>CABHPQ010162230.1:0-2500 GCA_902168405.1 Peromyscus aztecus
CTCATTAACTACATTAATTGTATTGATTTATTACATTCATGATTTTATGTCCTGATACTACTGTCCATTTGTGGGGTTTTTCCATCACACAAAACAGAGATTCTGTACTTAGGAAATCATTGCTCTATATTCCTTTCTTCTCTGTCTTGAGATAACGTCTAATCTTTCTGTCTCTATGAATTTGTATGTTCAGTATATTTCATGTAATACAATTCTATAGTATTTGTCCTTTTTTTAAAATGTAAAAACATTTTATGTGCAACTGCAGGAGAAATAATACTCAGATAGCCTGAACATAAAAATAGGTTATAATTTAAAAGTCCAGGGTTATTTTAAACAGTAAAGTATGTGTGTGTTTTAAGAGAAGGTCTCATGATGTAGTCTAGGCTGCCCTTGAATTTTCAGCAATCCTCCTGCCTCAGCCCCCCAAGTACTGGGGTCACACACATGAATCAGCACACACTCAGTTTTGTTTTGTGTGTCTCTTTCAGTCCTGGCTGGCACTGGATCTGCTCATGCAGTTGTATAGTTCCTTTTCTATGGCTGTGATAAACACCACAGCCAAGGCAGCTTACAGGAAGAAGGGTTCATTTGGGCTTCCAATTACAGAAGGCTAAGAATCTACCAGGCAGGTAATCGTGGCTGCAGGCAGCAGACACAGTGGCCAGTATAGTGGTATTCTATTTGTACTGAAATGTGATTTTATTTGTATGTTAATAAATAAAGTTGCCTAGAGGTCAGAGCTGTTAGCAAGCCATAGTGAGAGCCGGGCGTGGTGGTGCACGCCTTTAATCCCAGTACTCGGCAGGCAGAGCTAGGTAGATCTCTGTATGTTCAAGGATACAGCCAGAATTGGAGACACACGCCTTTAATCTCAATACCAACCATAGACCTGGAGGTCTGTACAGAGAGGCAGTGATGAGACAGCCACGTAGTTGGGTTTACAACCAATGAGAAGGAGGAACCAGAACTCTTTATAAGTCAAACGCACAGGAAGTAGCTCCCTTTTCGGAGAGGTTTCTTGGCGGAAGAAGCTAGCCAGCAGCACGCGGGTAAGCTCCTAGCTCTGACCTCTTGGGCTTTTATCTTTACCTTGGCTCTGTGTTTCTTATTTAATAAGACGGTTAGTTACATCTACAGGCCAGAGTATCTGGGAGCTCATATTTTGAACCACAAGCCCCAAGCAAAGAGCAAACTGGAAATAATGAGAGTCTTCAAAAACCTCACAGCCCAGCAAAGCCACACCGCCTAAGCCTCCCCAAGCAACTGAGGACCAAATATAAAAATGCTTGAGCCATGAGTGGGGTGTGGTGGTGCACGCCTTTAATCCTAGGACGGGGAGGCAGAGACGGGCAGATCTCTGAGTTTGAGGACAGCCTAGTCTACAGAGTGAGTTCCAGGACAGCTAGGGCTACACAGAAAAACTTGTCTCAAACAAACCAAACCAAACCAAAAAAAGAAAAGGAAAGAAATGCTTGAACCTGCAGGGGACATTCTAACATTCTTTTCTTTTCTTTTTAAACAGGGTCTCACTGTGTAGCTCTCACTATGGCTGGCCTGGAGCTCATAGAGATACACCTGCCTCTGCCTCCCAAGTGCTGAGTTTAAAGGTGTGCACCACTGTGCCTAGCAGAACACTCTTATTCAAACCCCCATAATAGTTTTCTTGAAAACTACGTTTTCTGTGTATCCCACTGAGGCCAACAGCCATTCCCACATATTCATTTATAATCAGCCCATCTTCACCTGGAGCTTTGACCAGGGTACAAGCTCTAAGTTTCATGGATGTTCTATTGTTTCCTTATAGAAGGCATTCTTAGGCCATTGAAAGACATGCATGAGGCCAGGGAGTGGTGCATTTTAATCCCAGCACTTGGGAGGTAGAGGGAGGTGGGTCTCTCGAGTTAGAGGTCAGTCTGGTCTGCATAGTGAGTTCTAGGACAGCCAGGGCTACATAGAGAGACCCTGCCTCAAACAAACAAACAAGATACATGATGGAATACTGCATATGCTTCTCAATAAGTTGAATAAATCACATCTAACTTGTAGGCAGAGTTTTCCTGTCTTGACCGCCTTCTCCCAAATAACAGGCAGCTGCTTCCCAAATAACTAACTTGGAGACTTAATATAAATTATAAATGCTTGTCCAATAGCTCAGGCTTATTACTAACTAGCTCTTACATTTTAAGTTAACCCATATTCCTTATTTGCACTCTGTCACATGGCGGTACCTTTATTAGCATGGCACGTTCGTCTCCTGCTCCCTCTGCGTCTGGCCCGCAACTCCTCTGACTCTGCCCTTCCTCATCCCATCATTCTCAGTTTGGCTTTCCCGCCTAACTTCATCCTGCTCAGCTATGGGCCAGTCAGCTAGCTTATTAAACCAATCATACCGACATATATTCCCACAGTGTACAGAAGGATTATTCCGAAGCACTGACTTGACCTAGCTCAGCCCCCTTAACCTTGTCTGCCTTCCACATTCACAGAGCTCTTAAGT
>CABHPQ010162230.1:7500-17253 GCA_902168405.1 Peromyscus aztecus
ACTTGGTTTGGGGTCAGATGATCTTGCTCATCTGTGGGCTAATGTAAGCATTCTGGGCACGTTTAAGTCAGGCCAGGCACTTCAGGCATATTAAATGCAATTCTTATAACATTTCAACCTACAAGGGATTATTGAGACAAAACCCCATCGAAAGCCAAGGAGTCTCTGTACTGAACAGCCAATACTGTAGACAGTGTCTAACTCCTGAGACCTTTATAGCCGGGTCAGCTACTATGGTTCCTATTGAATGGACAGGCTTCACTTCCCACCTCCTGGCAGACTACATGTACCTCCTATATTCCAGGCACTAAGAAAATCATCTGGGGTGCAAAAGAAAATAAAAACAGCCAGGCGTGGTGGCACATGGATGTGTAGGAGGCTGAGGCAGGGGAATGAGAGTTTGAGGCCAGCCTGTGTCAAAAAAAGGACAGGCTGGAGAGATGATTCAGTGATTAAGAGTGCATATTGCTCTTGCAGAGAACCTGAGTTCAGTTCCCAGAACCCAGGGGATCTGACGCCCTCTTCTGGATTCCAGAGGCACGTGCACTCACACATGCAGACAACCCCCCCCACACACACACATATACACATAATTAAAAATACATATAGCTTCATTTATTTATTTGTATGACTGTTTTGTCTGCATGATGGGCAACACGTGCCCACAGAAGTCCAAAGAAGCATCAGATCCTCTAGAGTCATGAATGGTTGTGAGCGGCCATGTGAGCGTGACGGGAACCGGACCTGGAACCTCTGTGAGAACAGTAAGCGATCTTAACTGCTGAGCTGCCTCCCAGCCCGGAGAGGAGGATGAGAAAACAGGGAGGAGAGGAGGAAGTGGGGAGAAAAGAAATGCGTAGATTCGGGGCTGGAGAGATGGCTCAGAGGTTAAGAACACTGACTGTTCTTCCAGAGGTCCTGAGTTCAATTCCCAGCAACCACATGGTGGCTCACAACTATCTGTAACGAGATCTGGTGCCCTCTTCTGGCCTGCAGTCACATACATGCTGTATACATAATAAATAAATAAAAAAAAAAAAAAAGAAATGCGTAGATTCATAGAAATCTAGATGAGCTGCTTTATAAGAAATAATAGCACCTACTTCATTGGATTTTTAAAAACCCACATAAGGGCTAGAGAGACGGCTTGGCAGTTAAGAGCAACTTACTGCTCTTCCAGAGGATCAGAATTTAGTTCCTAGCACCCACATAGACTGTAACTCCGGTTGCAGGGGATCGGACACTCTCTTCTGGCCTCCACAGGACTACATGTAGATGCCCAGCCGTACGTTGAGGCAAAATACCCATACAAATTTCAAATCCAACACATAACTAAATGCTAAGGGCATGGAATCCTAAGATAATAAATTTAGACTTCCTAAGTACATCTGGTAAGCTACCAGAGGGAGCTACTGGGAAGAAAACAAAGTGGATGTATCTTCCACACTGGAGGACAGAGACAATGAAAAAAGGAAAGAAAAACACCACCACCACCACAAACCCAAAAAGTAAAAGCTGCTTGTACTGGGTGGTTTGTGTGTCAACTTGACACAAGTTACAGAGTCATCAGAGGAAGGAGCCTCAACTGAGGAAATTTCTCCTTGGGATTCAGCTGTAAGGCATTTTCTCAACTAGTGATCAATGCGGGAGGACCCAGCCCATGGTGGGTGGTGCCATCCCTGGGCTGCTGGTCCTGGGCCCTATAAGAAGGTGGGCTGAGCAAGCCATGGGAAACAAGCCAGTAAGCAGCTTCCCTCCACGGCCTCTGCATCAGCTCCTGCCTCCAGGTTCCTGCCCTGTGTGAGTTCCTGTCCTGACTTCCTGCAGTGATGAACAGCAATGCTGAAGTGTTAGCCTAATAAACCCTTTCCTCCCCAACCTGCTTTATGGTCATGGTGTTTCATCTCAGCAATGTTTCTCTGTCTCCCTCACTCTCTATGTCTCTCTCTGTCTCTCTTTGTCTTCCTCCCCGCCCCCTCTCTCTAACAGGGTCTTATGTATCCCAGGCTAGCCTCAGACTCATTATGTACCAGAGGATGACCTTGAACTCTTGGTCCTCCTGCCTCTGCCTCCTGAGTGTTGGGATTGCCGGTATGAACACCACTCCTAGCCTATGCTGTGCTGGCAACGGAACCCAGGGCTTTGTGCATGCAAGAAAAGCATGCTGCTTACAGAGCTACATTCCCACCCACCCCCTTAAAAATGTGTCCTGAATGATTCTCACATGCAGCCTAGACCAAACCACATGCTAGGTGATCTGGAAGCCCCCTGTTCATGCTAGGAATAGTCAATAGCCTGCTGGGCATTGCTAGGCCACGGGCACAGATGGTGGCACCGGCTGGGCTGTGCCACCGTGGCAGTTCTGGGCTCCCATCTCCAGCAGGACCCTCTCCCCAGCCTGCCCAGGGACCCGACTGGCAGAGACAAGAGAGACTCAGACTGGAGGGTCAAGGCTGTACACGTGGCAGGGGGCCGCAGCACTGCTCCACGCAGCCTTCTGAGACACTCAGTGGCGGCTACGTGGTGGGGGCATGGATGTCTAGCGGGGCAGCTTTGCACAGAGACATTTGCAAACTTAGGAGAATGAGGGCATCTACTTGGGAAGAACTGCATTTTCAAAAGTATGTTTTTGATTTTGTTTTTTTGCTTTGTGTTTGTGTGTGTGTGTGTGTGTGTGTGTGTGTGTGTGTGTGTGTGTTTTAAGGTTTAAACTCCTTTAAAAAATAATCCCTGGCTGTTATAAAAACATGCAAAAGTACAGAGCAGGATAAGAAAAGGACAACAGAGAAGCCCAAGCTCTTTAGCATGCTGCAGTAATCCCTGTTGACACTGGAATGCCGTCATGCATGGCTGATGCGGTGCATTCTGAGAAGGACATGCTTAGCAGATCTGATCACTGTGCAAACATCGTAGAGTGCCTTTGTACAAAGATGATTACGACATCTGCCACAAGGCCATGGTCTTATGGGACCACAGTCATACATACAGTCCACCGTGAATTGAAATGTCATTCTGTGGCCGATAACCGTTTCCAAACGTGCATGTCCTGATCCTGGCAGCTGTCGAGAGCTTGTTTCTGGGCAGGTGAAAGCTGGATCCTGTATTTATCACTTCTTGGCATCCTCACAGAACACAGGGGGGGGTGAAGAGACTGACTGGAGCCCTGCCCATGGTGTCTCATGTTGAAGTCCTATCCCAAGTCTGTCTGGCGCTGACGCTGGACAGCCAGCCACAAGAGTGGATATAACCCCTGTCTCAGTTTGAATTTCTATTGCTGCAACAAAACACCATGACCAATAAGCATGTTGGGGAGGAAAGAGTTTATTTGGCTTACAATTCAGTGTTGCTCATCACTGGAGGAAGTCAGGACAGGAGCTCAAACAGGGCAGGACCCTGGAGGCAGGAGCTGATGCAGAGGCCGTGGAGGGGTGCTGCTTACTGGCTTGCTTCCCCTGGCTTGCTCAACCTGCTTTCTTTCTTTCTTTTTTTTTTTTTAAAAGATTTATTTATTATGTATACAGTGTTCTGCCTACACACCAGAAGAGGGCACCAGATCAAATTACAGATGGTTGTGAGCCACCATGTGGTTGCTGGGAATTGAACTCAGGACCTCGGGAAGAGCTGCCAGTGCTCTTAACCTCTGAGCCATCTCTCCAGCCCCCTCAACCTGCTTTCTTATAGAACCCAGGACCAGCAGCCCAGGGATGGCATCACCCACCATGGACTGGGCCCTCCCCCATTGATCACTTGGATCTCAAGGAGGCAAGGGGGGACACGACGACGACACACACGACACACACGGACACACACAACCCCGGGATCACACTCAGGTCATCAGGCTTGACAGCAACTGCCTTTACTGCTGAGCCGTCTCACCTGCCTGCGTGTGACATTTTAAGATAAAATGCTAATGGGTGGCACAAGCCTATGATTTCGGCATTCAGGAAAGGCAGGAGGATTTGTGAGTTGGAGACCAGTCTGGGATATATAGTGAAACATTGTCTCAATCGTTCAATGAGTCAATGTCAAAATATATACTTACTTACAGGGAATTTTTGAATGTTCAAATGCCTGGATTCAGTAATTGCTTTATTTTTTTTGAGACAGGGTCTTAAGTATCTCAGGCTGGTCTCAAATCTCAAATTCACCTCTTAGCTGAGGATGACCTTGAACCTTTGATCCTGCTGCTTCTACCTCCTGAACGCTGGGATTCTGGGCAGGCCCCATCACACCCCGTTTACATGGTGCTAGGGTTGGAACCTAGGGTGCTCTGTGTGTTCAGCAACCACTCTACCAACAGAGCTACATTCAAGGCCCTCAGTGATCCCATTTTAGGGAGCCTGTCCTGAGGACATAGGAATGTAGTGGGTTTATTCATAAATATTCACTGTGACACTATTCTGAAGCGTGACAATCACCGTGAGAAACAACTTGTACGTACAGTGTTCGACTTCAGAAACTTGGTCAGATAAATATGTTACAGTATGTTTAATGGTACACAAAAATAATCTAGTATATATACCTACATAGCAAATAAAAGGCAGATATGAACTCATTTGGTAAAGTTTGCGAAGTAAACCATATAAAGAAACAAGTTGGCCAGAGAGTGCTGGCACATGCCTTTAATCCCAGCACTCTGGAGGCAGAGGCTGGCAAGGATCTCTGAGTTTGAGGCCAGCCTGGTCTACAGATTGAGCTCCAGAACAGCCAGGGCTACACAGAGAAACCCTGTCTTGAAAAAACAACACACACACACAAACAAGCCTCACCCTAGGTTTGATCCTCAGCAGCAGCACAGAATGAAACAGGACAGCATGTTTTCTTATTACCTAACAGCAAGAGCAGGGGAGAGCTGAGTGTGTCTAGAATGGAGTGTATGTTTGGAAGGGCCTGAGTTCCCTCGGGGACTTGCTGTAGAGACAAATGAGCTATGCAAATTATAGGAGAGGCCTGTATGAGGGCCAGAAGGAACCTGTCTAAGCATTCAGGCTCTGAGTCAGGGTGAAAAACTGGCTTCAGAGAAGTGCTTGATTCACAGCGCCAGGTCTAGAGGGGCATGGCCCTTCTCCCAGGGGTGCCGGTGAGGTGTGGCTCCCTTGTGAGAACCACAGACCTCTGTCTGCTTACCAGCAACTAGTGACAGTCCTGAGCTATGCTGGGGGGTAGGGAACAGGGAGTGGAGGAAGAACAGGGCTACAGATGCCAACAGGCACAGCCTAGAGCCGGCCAGTGATGCTAATTCTTACCTGTAGTGCTTAAGACCGCCCAGATGCTTTACAGTTTAGTCTATTCCTGTTGTTTTAAGTTTTGTTCATCCTGAATACATACTACTTTTTAAAATTCTTCTTTTTTTTGTTTTTTGTTAGTTTTTTGGTGTTTTTTGTTTTTTGAGACAGGGTTTGTCTGTGTAGCCCTGGCTGTTCTGATACAACTCTGAGTTTGAGGCCAACTCTGTAGACCAGGCTGGCCTCAAACTCAGAGAGCCACCTGCCTCTGCCTCCCAAGTGCTGGGATTAAAGGTAGGCACTACCACCACCTGACTACTTTTTAAAATTCTTAAGATAAAAATCAATATTGGGCCGGGCGGTGGTGGCGCAGGCCTTTAATCCTAGCACTTGGGAGGCAGAGTCAGGTAGATCTCTGTGAGTTCGAGGCCAGCCTGGTCCTCAGAGCGAGATCCAGGACACCAAAACTACACAGAGAAATCCTGTCTCAAAAAACAAAACAGAAAAAAAAAAAATCAATATTGGGCATGGTGGTGCATCCTTGTAATTCCAGCCCTCAGGAGGTGGAGGCAGGAGGACCAGAAGTTTAAAGTCATCTTCAGCTTTTAGTTTATAGCAAGCTGGAGACTAGCCTAGGCTACATGAAACCCTGTATCAAAAAGGCAAAAGGATCCAGCTGAGAGTACAGCTCCATTGGTAGAGCATCTGTCCAGGGTACATGAAGTTCTGGGTTCCATCTCCTGCACTTCATGAGACCCTGTCATCCCAGGGAGGCGGGAGCAGGAGGGTCAGAAGTTCAAGGGCAGCCTTGGTTCCATAGAATATGACGGCAGCCTGGGATACATGAAACCCCATCTAAAAAAATAAAAAAGTAAAGAGATTTTAAAAATGAGTCCAGCTTGGGGCTTTAGCTCCGTTGGAAAGCATTTGCCCAGCATGTGCCGGCCCTGGGTTGGGTCCTCTGAACCACATGCAAAGCAAAGCAAACTTTAGAAGATCTTACACATGGAAAAAGCAGGAGGAATCCCATGTGCCTCCCTCTGTGGAGTCATTCAAAGGTATGTTGTTAATCACACAGCCGGAAGAGTCAGCCAGTTTCCAAACAGCTTGGAGGTGGTTTGAGAACTTTGGTTGTCCCAAGAAGTGTGGCCATGAATTACCTCCAAAAAAAAAGCCACTTTTACTACAGATTTTATTGTTCTTCAATTGATTGGTTTAGGTGTTTTGAGACAAGGTCTCACTCTCTAGCCCAGGCTGGTCTGGAATTCTCCTGCCTCAACCTCCCAAATGCTGAGAGTACTGATATGAGTCATCGCACTTGGCTCACTTTTAGGTTTCAGTGGAGAAAAAAGCATAAATTACATATCACATCTCCTTATGTAAAGTGCTGGGGTCTAATGCAGGCCTTCTGCCTGAGGTACATCTTCAGCATTTTGTTCCTTTTTTCTTTTTAAAAATGTGTTCATTACGTTTTATTCACCTATCTACTTGTGTATGTGTGTGGGCACGTGCATGCTACCGTGCCTATGGAGGTCAGAGGATAAATTACTGGAGTTGGTTCCCTCCTTCCACCATGTAGATTTCAGGAATTGAACTCAGGGTGTTGAAACTTGGCAGCAAGCACCTTTACCCATGAACCCGTCTTGCTGCCCCCCTTTTTTATTTTTAAATTATAGTGATTTATTTATTTGTATGAGTGCATGGGCATGTGTGCTCCAGCAGGATGTGGAAGCCAGAGGGTACCATGTGGGAGTCGGTGCTCTTCTTTCACCTTATGGGTCCTGGGATTGAACTCAGGTCATCAGGCTTGGCAGCAAGCACCTTTATCCACTGAGTGACCCCCCACACGCACATCTTTTATTTTACTTTATTCCTACTTTTATTTATTTGTTTTGGTTTCTCAAAACAACATTTCTTCTGTGTAGCCCTGGCTGTCTTGGAACTCTCTCTGAAGACTAGGGTGCCCTCAAACTCACAGAAATCCACCTGCCTCCTGAGGGTTGAGGTTCAAGGTGTGCGCCACCACCACCCAGTAGTCTTTTAATAAGACTTTAATCTTACAATATAAAACGATCAAGTAAAGTGTTCTGTTTCTTTGTTTAGAAAGGCTTGTCCTTGCAGCCCTGGCTTGCTTGGAACTGGCTATGTAGACCAGTCTGGCCTTGAGAACTTGCAGCAAGCCTCCTGTCTCTGCCGCCTAGTGCTGGGATTACACTTGTGAGTGACCACAGATGGCTGGGTTTTTATTTGGTTGAGGGAATAAGGATTTCCTTGCCTAAAGTGCTGGTTTGTGTGCATCCTCTTGGTGCATCGGAGGAACTGAGGGGAAGGAGCACTAATAAAGCCACAGACAACAGGGAAACAGCCATCTCCATCGAAGGCAGCTGACATCTGCTGAGTGCGTCTGTCTTACTGTCATCTAAGACACTGTGAGCCGGGCTGCAGAGATGGCTCAGTGGTTAAGAGCACTGGTTGCTCTTGCAGAGGTACTGGGTTCAATTCCCAGCACCCACATGGTCGCTCACAACTATGTGCAACTCCAGTTCCAGCCGACGCTTTCTGGCTTACATGGGCACGTTTTATATATATGCAGGCAAACCATTCACACACATAAAATAAAAGATACCATGAGCCATCAGTATAGTGTTCATTCATAAGTATAGTGTTCTTTCAGGAGCTCTCTGAGACCTAAAAGTCAATTTAGGGGTTTCTGTGGAAGGGCTGGAGAGATGGCTCAGTGGGTAAGAACATTTCCTCTGCAAGCCTGAGGTCCTGGAGTTTGAATCTCCATAGCTTACATAGAAAGTCAGGCTTGACTTTGTAACCGCAGCATTGGGAGGTGCAAGGAGATGAGTCTGGGGAGTTCACTGAACCAGCAAGCCTCTGGTTCAGTACAGACTGTCTCAAGTTAACAAGGCCGAGGAGCGATAGAGGAAAACAGCAGACATCCTGCTCTGGCCTGCTCATGCACACCTACACACACACACACACACACACACACACACACACACACCTGTGGAGTATAGATATTAGGAAACAGACTGTTAGGCTTTCATTGTTTTTTTTGTGCAGATAAGGTATACATTTTGTTTTGTTTTGTTTTTTTTTTCTAAGACAGAGTTTCTCTGTGTAATAATCCTGGCTGTCCTTGAACTCACAGAGATCTGCCTGCCTCTGCCTCCCAAGTGCTGGGATTAAAGGTTCGCACCACCACCTCCCGGTTTACACTTTTTTTTTTTTTAACCCAAAGGGAAATTGTTCAGCCCCATGCATTTCCCCTATTCAGCAATAGATCCTGCAATGACTTCTTGCCACCAGCTCTATATAACACACCAGTTCCTAAGCCGCTTTTGGGTGGCTTGTAATCTTCTGTTGTCACAGGAAGTGTGGCCATGAATTGCCTGGATTGTGTGCCATTTGTTGGTTCTGCCAGTGACTCATGGGACCGGATTCCTAGAAGCAACATTGCTAAGTCGAAGGGTAAAGGCAGGTTCAATTCTGATGGCTAGTGCCAATTTCCCTCCAAAGAGATGATGTCATTTTGCACTCCACGAACAATGTATATGAGAGCCTGAGTCCTCACAGCGCCCGGTGTCAACGTTTTGGAATTTTGCCAATCTGATAGTGGGATAAAATGTTATCTCTGTGTGATTTTAATTTGTACATCTTCTCTTGTGTCAAGAGTCAAGCATCTTTGCCATTTATCACCCACTATCTATGTTCAGATCATCAGTTTATGTAAACATGAGGACCTGGGGCTGGGGAGATGGCTCAGTGGGTGGAATGCTTGCGCAAGAGCATGAGGACCTGAGTCTGGATCCGCAAGGGAGGAGACAGGCCGCTCCCCGGAGCTTGCTAGTTGTAGCTTGCTGCAGCAGTCTGCTGTCTTGGAAACTAAGGCTGCAGCTCAATGGGACAGCACCTGCCTACATGCATGAGGTCTTAGGACGTGTGTGTGTGTGTGTGTGTGTGTGTGTGTGTGTGTGTGTGTGTGTGTGTGTACTTGAGGAGCTAGAAAGATGGCTTGGCAGTTAAGAGCACTTGCTACTCTTGTGGAAGACTGGGTTTGGTTCCCAGCACCCAGATGGTGCCTCACAACTGTCTGTAACTCCAGTTCCAGGGGATTCAATACTTCCCTCTGGCTTTTGAGGGCAGTGCTTGCATGTACAGGGTACACCACACACACACACACATACACACACACACACACACATACACAATATTACAATAAGCAAAATACACATAAAATAAATAATAAATCCTTTTTAAAAGACAAGAAACAATCCTAGATTTCAATGTAACTCAGTGGGTGGAGTGCTTGCCTAGCATATTTGAAGCCCTGGGCTCAGTTTCTAACACCTCAAAGATAAATCAACAACAACAACAAGCAAGGTAGTAGGTGGGGGCGGGGAATCAGAAGTCCATTGTCATTCTCTGCTACATATGGAGACCAAGACCAGCCTAGGTTACAACAGAGTTTTGAGAGAGAGAGAGAGAGAGAGAGAGAGAGAGAGAGAGAGAGAGAGAG
>CABHPQ010162231.1:0-43506 GCA_902168405.1 Peromyscus aztecus
CCACTACCACCACCAACCAACCACCAACCGCCACCAACAACAACAACCACCACCACCACTACCACCACCACCAACCACCACCACCATCACCTCCACCACCACCACCACCAACAACAACCACCACCACCACCACCACCACCACTGCCGCCACCGCAATATTTAGCAGGTCTCCTATTGAGCTTACCACATAAAAAGAAAGAGGAGTTAAACATGTTTTAAGGAGAAAGATTAAAAAGACTAAATTTAAATGTTAATAGAGTCATTATCATAAATTGTTCAAGCTGGAAAGATAGGAAAGATGGTCAGAAAATGTGAGTGTAAATTATAGAAGCTGTGGTGCTTTGTATTCTTTGGTAATCACAAAGTCTAGTCTTTTGCCAAGTTAGAGTGGAGAACGAGATTCTTCAAGAACTTGAGAAACCAAACAGCTGGAGGGAATAGTATCAGAAATATTTAAATAATCAAAATTTAAGTCAGGAGTGGACAGAGAAAATAAACAGAAGTAGTAGGTAGAAGAATAAATGTAAATAGTTAAATATCGTTCACTTTTTGTGTAGAATTTGTGTAAAATTCCATACCATCCTTAAGATAAATAAATACTGCTTCCTCAAGTTACAAATGTTTTTTAACCAAAATTCAGTTATCATTGACACAATTTTTCTAGTACATTTTATGCCAGCCTGTATACACAAGCACAATATATGCAGACTGGGATCACTAATATGTATATGAGTTTATCATCTAGATGAGAGGTAATGACACCCCAAAGCCCACCAAGGTGTCTGCAAATGTTTATTTTTACTTTTGCACTAGACAGCTGTGTGTTTTAGGGCTTATGCCTCCTATTTATACTTTCTGCCACCTTTTGTGGTGTTTGGCTGTCATCTGTCATTTAATTTTGCAGTTAGTGTGCTTTTAGGCTCTTACATTCCAATTTGTAGTTTATAAGATGTGTTAGGTAGGGCAAGCAGAGAGACAAGCTAATTAGGATTGTGTTCTAAAGATGAGAAATGTGACTCTGAGTGAGATGTTGTGCATCTGAATAAAGTTTATAGACTACAAAGTGATTTCAGAGATAGTTTATCTTGTATGGCTAGTTCTCATTTTCACTTGCATTATAGGTCTCTGTAAATCTGTTATGGGATGTCTATCCAGACACCATATGTATGAACATTAATAAATACCCATAAAAATTAAAGGACCGTGTGACAATGTTTATGGACAATGTGTAGAAAAGTGCATGTCTTGGTTAAGGTCCTGTCCAGAAACAGATGGCTCATTCAAATTTGTTGTTTTAAGAGATCTTTATGGATGACTATTTCCAAAGGTGAAAACAGTGTTTGGAAAAAAAAAATCTAAAGAGCTGAGGCAATAAGTTGGAGTTGATAACCCAGGGCTGTTTCCAAGACTAAGCATGGAAGTAGTTGTTGCCCAATTTTGTAGAGACCCTTGTCTATAGGGAACCATCTGAGATGAGTCACAGCCTTCCTTGGTATAAGAGTCAAGAAAAGGGCATCTATCAGGGAGAAAGCCAGAAGAATAAAGTTTGATTCCACTACCCTTTCACCTAGATTGCCTTTTCATGCTTCTTGTTGATCTCACATAACAGGAGGTCAGAAGGGGAAATGGACACTGCTTTACTTTGTGTCCATTAGACTGTTTGAAGAAGAAAGTTGCTGTTGCTGAGTAGATATGAAACGGAGATAGAAGATATACACCATAGTATGTAAATGAGACCTGAGCAAGCCTCACAATAGAGCAACCTATGAAAACATCACATGCAGTAAGCTAAACGTATTTCTGCTTTAGTTTCTTAGCCTGTTGCTGCCAAAAGTAATTTGAAGAAGAAGGTCCAGCTCCAGTATATAGTACATCATGGCCGGATGGTCACAGCAGCAGGGGTTTCTGGGAGTTAGCCATATACACCCACCATGAAGAAGCAGAGAGGGGCAGGGGGAGGCTTCCTAGTGCTCATCTCCCTTTCTTATTTTAGTCAGTTCAGTACGATTAGCCAAAGGAATAGTTCCGCACACAATTAAGATGTTTCTTTCCATATCAATTAAAACACAAATGGGGTATTCCTTAACAGGCATTTCAGAGACCTATCATCCAGATGACTCTAGATTCTGTCAATTGGACAATTAACAATAACCCTCACAAACACTATTGTCCATTTATTGTAATAGAAATGTACTGTTAAGATGATTATGGCATGATTGTGGTAATTATGATTATGGCATGTCATTTTTTTGGGAAATTCAAGTAAATAAATTATATTTTAAATTCAGAGGCTATCTCAAAAAGAAGGTAATAAGAAAATATTTTAATAACACTAATTCTTAATTCAGTGTAAAAATGCAGACTATTTTTCATTACCAATAAAATAAAGAGAACATCAAATTCTACAGACTGCCTTTTCCTAATATCTAAGAACTTTTATTTTGGTTAATTTTTTATCATTAGAAATTTATTGAGTGTAGTACTGAGTAAGATACGACTTCTTGAGGAGAAATTGCTATTATTTTACTTCAATTCTATTCTGTTAGAAGAAAACACGTAATTCATTTTCATCATTAAATTTTTACACAAAGTATATTTTTCTCTGTATAGTGTATTCATGTTGAAGCTAATTTCAAACCACAAAAATTTAATGTAACATTTTATGAATAAAATGATAAAATGTCTTGAATAACATAATAAACATTTAAGCAAAACAGAACAATTCATTTTTGAATAATTAAAGAAAGTCTTACTAAAATAATCAAGATATAGGAATTTCATTTCATTAAAAAATCTACATTTGTTTTCTTATTGTTATTTATTTTCTAATGGTTGAAAGCATGGCAAGATTCTACAATCTCAGGGGGCTTTTTAAGGAAATAATTTTTATTCTTATAAACAAGGAGGTAAAATCCTTACATTTATTTTCAACCCCATGTATGATAATGCTTCTGAATTCATGGCCCAGTGACCTAGAAAAAAATACTTAACTGCAGGCTAAGAAAGAGATTTTAAAAAAAATCTTACGATGTCTGGGAAATGTGCTGTTATTGTTGTAGCTCCCAACACACAGGCTCCATTTTACACCCATTTTCTATAAGTGAACAATTTTGATAAAAGTCTTTTTTTTATAACATTAAGTAAACACAGAGGTCCTGGTGGCAAGCCAACCTAAATAGCTACACATTTTGCTGCAAAAATGATATCTCACATCTGATCTGCATTCACACGTAATGTTGAGTAGATGAGAAAACGGAAAAGAATGTGATACAATTTGCCAGCTGAACACACAGCAATAGTGAATGGATCTATCAGGTTGGATAGACCATTAAGTGCTAAAGGTCTTAAGAAAGAATGACAGAGTCTTGTCCTGGAGGAACGTGGATCAGAGAAGGAGGCAGTAGAAGTTTAAAAATATGAAGAAATGGATAGATGAGGACATCATGGGAATAGGAAGAGGCAGGGTGCTGGGGAGGCTCTCAGGAATCCACAAGGTTGACCCCACCTTGGTCTGCTGGCAGTGGTCCAGAGGGTGCCTGGACCAGTCTACTCTGGTGACCAGCCAGCAAATAACCTAGCTGTTATCATTGAGCCTTTGTCCAGTGACAGATGGAGACAGATATAGAGATCCACGGCCATGCACCAGGCTGAGCTCCAGGAATCCAATTGATGAGAGAGAGGAGAGATACTGCAGGCGAGGGACAACAAGATCATGATGGGAGGACGTGCAGAGATGACGGACCACACTGATGGAAACCCATGAACTGTGGACTGGTGGCTGTGGAGCCCCTATGGGACTGGACTAGGCCCTCTGGACACGGAAGATGGTTGTTTGGCTCGAACTGTTTGGGGGGGGCACCCAGGCAGGGGGATTGGGATCTGTCCCTGGTGCATGGGCAGGCCTGTGGTGTGACGCCTTATGCAGCCTTGGTGCAGCGGGAATGGGCTTGGACCTGCCTAGGCTCAGTGTGCCTGGCTCTGCTGACTCCCCATGGGAGACCTTGATTGGAAGGATGTGGGGATGTGGGGTGGCTTGGGAGAGAGGGCTGGGGGGTGGGAAGAGGGAGGAGGGAGGAGGCATGATATGTGGGTGGTATGTGGAGTGAGTAGAAAATTTCTTAATAAAGAAAAATGAAAAACAAAACGAAACAACAACAACAAAAAATGGGTCAGTAACTATCTAAAGAGAGAAATGGAATAAAGACTGTAAGACAAGATGGAAACACCACTTCTCTGAATATACCGTGTTTTATGCTTGGAAATATAAAATATAAAACCATGGAGATGGCTTGCATAATTAACAAGAGTTTATATCAAGATAAAGAGCCCATTTGAGTGAAAAACATAGTTGTGTCTTTTATTTTCATCTTTTCCCAATGATTCTGAAATGCCAGGGTAAAATGCTTCTCCGGAGAGATGACGAATTTTTCTCCCTATTTCTACCCTTCTTTATTGGCTACTTAGAACTACTGCAGCAACTGCGATGTGACAGTTGTGCCATCTCAAGACTTACCCGTCTCACTGGTGACTGAAGTTCCTTTTCTATGAAAGCAATTTTCAGTTGAATTTCTGTCACTTCCCACCACAATCACTGAATGATTCACAGAACAAGACTGCGGGGTCAGAGAGATGGCTCAGGGGGTAAGGCACTCGCTGTCAAAACTGATGGCCTGAGTTCAATCTCTGGGTCCCACATGGTGGAAAGACATTACCAACTTCTACAAGTTTTCCTCTGACTTCCTCCTCCCTGCTGTGGTGATCAGACACACACACACACACACACACACACACACACACACACACACACTAAAGTTTTTTTTTTTTTTTTAATAGAGGAGTTATGTTACTTAGGATGACACTACTCCCTTCAACAGCCATAGACTATTTAACAGAACCTCGGTAACAGGCATGAAAAACTTGCCCTTGAATTCTTGATCAAGGGAGTCCAAGAAACTCCAAAACAATATCAGCCCTTTGCTGTTGCCCTTGGCTGCCTCATAGAACTGAATTTGATGGTAAATCCCTACTACTGAAGATACCATACACTTTTGACACAAGACTTAGAGGAATCGAGTTGGATCTGAACTAGAAGCCTGTCCCTGAGGAGTGAATCTGATAGAATTAGAAGGTGCTATGCAAGCTGCCAAGTGAGAGGAACAATTGGTAGTCCTACCCAATTGTACCCAATTGTAAAGCCTATGAACCATGACAAGGCAAGACTGGCAAGATATCCACATGGTGCGATACTGGTACTTTTACCTTGGAGATAACCAACAGCTGTCTAATTGGACTTAAGACTCATTCAGAAAAAGTGGATCCATGCCTGCTACTGTAAACTTAGCCAACTACTTGTGACTGAAGTGGTCGTAGGTTCACGAATAGAACCCACTACTACCAGGTTCCTAAATTAATGTTCTCTAACTATTTTCTAAATACTTATCTTATACCCAAAGATGAGTGTATCTCTCACCCTCACCAAAGAGGGTTCTTTTAATAGCAAACGGAGACTATTACTGAGATGTATAACTGGTCAAAATGTGAGTATAAGAGACTGCTCCCAATCCCAACAGATACATCTCCAATGCAAACTCTGTACTCAAGGTTCAGGAAAATCATGGAAGAGGGGGCAGAAGAAATGTCCCCTAGACATGACAAGGAATGTGCACCCATGAAATCTCAACAAGGTTGCTTGAACAAGAGCAATGCAGTGATACTAGTTGACACGTCAGCATATACAGGGGTAATACCACATAGTCCCACCCATAGGTGAAGGGCTACAGAAGGCCAATGCCTGCTGGGAGAAGGAAAATCATTTCCCTCCAGGGAGGCACTCCCACATAGGTTACCTAAGCTGAAGTAGTTATCCCTGGACACATGTTATATGAGCAATGCTAAGTGGACCTAGAAGGTTGTAAATACATATGTGGGCATATCCATATACCAATATCTATGAATATACATAAAATAGCAATTAAAGAAGGGATTGCCGGGCGTTGGTGGCGCACGCCTTTAATCGCAGCACTCGGGAGGCAGAGGCAGGCGGATCTCTGTGAGTTCGAGGCCAGCCTGGGCTACCAAGTGAGCTCCAGGAAAGGCGCAAAGCTACACAGAGAAACCCTGTCTCGAAAAAAAAAAAAAAAAGAAGGGATCATGAATTTTGTGGGGTATGGAAACAGTTAGAGAGGAGATTGAAGGGCAGGAGTGATGTAGATGTGGTGCTCATGTGTGAAATTATGAGGACAAAAAATAACTATTAGGGCTGGAACATTGGTTCAGTGATTAAGATCACTTGTCGTTCTTGCAGAAGATTGGGCTCAATCCTCATAACCCACATGGTAGCTCACAACAATATGTAATTCCAGTTCTAGGGGACACAATGGATATATGCATAAAATAAAATAAATGAAAAAAGTCATACCAAATACTAACTTACAATAAAATGAGAACACCAGAATAAAACAAGAGTGGAAAAGTTAGACTTAAATACAATGGCTGAAAATTACTGAAAAAAAAAACCCAGAATCATTTAAGAGAGTGTGTGAGAGAGACTTTAGCAGCAATCACGGAGCCTGAATGGATCTGCGCTGGGTCCTCTGCATATATGTTATCATTGTTAGTTTTGTGTTTTGGTGAGACTCCTAACAGTGAGAGTGGGAGTGTCACCGACTCTTTTGCCTGCTCTTGGGACCCCTTTCCTCCTACTGAATTGCCTTATCCAGGCCCCATATGAGGGCTTGTGCCTAACCTTATTGTATCTTGTTATGGCATGTTAGGTTGATATCCCTGGGAGGCTTGCTGAGTTTTTTTATGGGAAACAGAGGAGGACGAGAGCTGGGGAAGAGGGAGGGTGAGGAGCACTAGGAGGATTGGAGGGAGGGAAAACTATGGTCAGAATGTATTTTATGAGTAAAGAATAAAGAGTGAGAGAGAGAGGGAGAGGGAGAGAGAGAGAGAGATGTGTGAAGAAAGAACAAGTTTAATAAGATAGAACAACATATAAATGAAACACCTTACCATGTCTTCCCAAAGATAATATTTCAGGGAATTAGTACGGTAGGACTGCTGACAATTATATGATTGTTGAAAATTTAGAAGCAGTGTTATATATATAATGATACTATAAACCACAATGTAATATTTAGTAATGCTTTGGTCTTGTATTGCAGATAATAGCAATGAACCTACAACAACACACAGTACTGGAATCAGGCAACAGAGATAAAGTATGCTAAGGGTGGAAGGCACACACTTTAAACAGCATCTTGAAATGTAGGAAGCTTGGGCAAAGGTGACTGTGTTGGCTTCTGTGCCACCATGTAACAGTATATCCCAAACAACTAAGAATGAACAACAAATTATTTCAGTTAACCATTTCAGAAACTGGAGAGCATTATGGTGGAGAGATGTGGTGTAGCAGAGCAGTTCATCCTAGGAAGCTAAGGTAGCATGCTTGCACACTAAGCCTTTTCTTTTCCACATTATAGTTAATCTCCATCCTCAACTTACAACCTTCTCCAGAAACATCCTCACAGACATACTCAGAGATATGCTTTGTTGATTTCCTTGGTGTTTCTCTTCAGTTAAATAACTAAACAATATTAACCTTTGTAAATCTATGTCTTGTCAACTTGACACCCAAGCAAATCTCCTTAAAGAATTACTTTCCACCCTCTGTCCCCAAAAGGTTCATGTCTACCTCATAATGCAAAACACACTTAGTTCATCTCCAGGAGTCTCCACAATCTTAATTGTGTAACAAAATTGAAGTCCAAAGTGCCTGCTGAGACTCAAGACAAACTCTTTGTCATAAGACCCCATGAAATCAAAAGGAAAGTTATATGCTCTCCAAAGACAACAGTGCAGAGTAAAAATTACCATTCCACAAGAGAGGAGGAATGAAGGGAAAGAAATGAAAAATGAAACCAAAGGAAGACGAAAATTCAGCAGGCAAGATAATATACCTTGTAGCTCCATGCTGGCATCTAAGGCACACATTGGCATGGCTTAAGTTCCAATGGCTTAGCTGGGCGGTGGTGGCTCACGCCTTCAATCCCAGCACTTGGGAGGCAGAGCCAGGTGGATCTTTGTGAGTTCGAGGCCAGTCTGGGCTACCAAGTGAGTTCCAGGAAAGGTGCAAAGCTACACAGAGAAACCCTGTCTTGAAAAACAAAAACAAAAAAAAAGCTCCAATGGCTTTGGGAACCTCTCCCCTACTATCTTGCCCTCAGCCTATGGCATGGTGCTGCCCATGCTTAGAGTGGGCCTTTCTCCCATAGTTAATTCCTTCTGTGAAGAAAATATAGAATCAAGTTGACAATGAGGAGTAACGACCACAAAGGCCCTTGTAATGCCAGATGCCAATAACTGAGTTTAAGCAACTCCCCAGGGTTCTAGACATCAGGTTGTGGGAAATAGGGTCCAACTGCCTGATCTCTGCTCCATAACTATATGTCCATCCACTCCCACACATATAAGTGTGAACATACACACACACACACACACACACACACAAATGTGAAGATGCTTGAAACCCTTAACTAAACAGAGCAACATAGAATAGATCATGTCTAAGTAAATCTGAAAGCAACCAGGCTGTGTACACAGATACTGACAGAATTTCCACAAAAATCAAAGTCATCCTTCATCACTAGCTCTTTCCTTACTTCATTGTCTGTCTATGTCTGTCTTAAACACAATTGGCTTAAAAATTGCAAGGCATCTCCTTTCTTGAAAAAAAAATGTATTCATGCAATGTCATGATGGCCTTCACACAATCTTTCAGCACTTCCCAGTATTAACACATTTTTGGAAATAAATAGAAGAAAAAGTAATGAAAGAGATATTCAATAGAAAAGTCTCTTAGGATGCAATTTGTATGGTACTGGGGGAAATGCCCAGAATATCTGCCAACAAACAATGGGCAATATAGGCAGTGTTCAGAATAATGCAGCAGACTCAGAAAAGGAATGGAGTCTATAAAAAGACTATTGTGTACAGAATGTCAAATCCTAACATAAGGACCTCAACAAAGTAACGGAAAAGAAATCTCTATATTGAGGTACCAGCAAATTTCATTTGATAAGGGAAAATGGAGTGTACTGAAGATGAGTCTTCTGAATAGAGAACATATCTCACCAAAGACATCCAATATCTTTTTCCTCTCACGGGTCCATTTTTAGGGGGTCAGAAGAGTGGAACAGAAAATCATTTCAGTGGTTCTGGTTGGTTTTAATATGCAATCTTTTTTTTCAACCATGTACTGTATAGGAGTAAAGATTTTGCTGTCATTTCATGGGCAAATAAGTGGATTACTTTCCAACTTTACAAGCGAGAAAGACAAACTAGCAAACATGATTATAGCATCATTTATGGGTCTATAGAAATTATGTCTTTGGTATTTTATAAAAGAGATCTTAATAAGTGGTTTGGAAAATTATATTACAAGCCATTCTGTATTGATTTATTATCTCCCACTGCTCATTTCTGCCATGCACACAATGCTGCACAAGATTAAAAGTGGTAACTACTGTAGTTTGATGCCTACTCTGAAGTTTAAATAGCATATAAATTTTTGTATTAATGGTAATGATGTGAAACTTAGGATTTATTGTATTTATTCGTAAAACTTCAGTATGTACTCATAATGAGTTTTATGCTGTAAAGAAAGCAACACTATGTTTGTCTAATATATTCATGAGGTTAGATTTGCCTGCTTCTGTTCCTTCTGTTATTTTGGTGGTTTTGTTGAGGCACAGGGGTCTGTTCAGGACAATGACACAGAAAGAAGAATGAATTGTATTGCTATGTATAAGGCAGAGTGGAGCTTTTCTCCACTGTGAAATGCAAACAGAACACACCAGGAGAGCAATAAGACAAATCTGACTCCAGCAAAGTGCCCAGAAGAGACATACACAGGTGTTTGACATCAATTTGAGCAATAAGAGCAAAAGTTTATGAAGGATTTTAAAACATTTCTTCACACTGGTTTGGAGAATGTGACATATATAGAGCCAGAAGCAGGTTGACATTTACTCTGAGTTAGGACCAAAATAGGACTGTATTAAACTAATTTAAATGTCAAAACATATTGTTTGGGGTGATGTGAATGCACTGAAACTCAAATTCTCCAAGCCTTTCTTTTGAAAGGTCATGATGAATAACCTTTAACAGTCACTTCACATGGGCTACAAAGCAACACCAGAATGGAGAGCTGATGAACCCAAGAGCCTGTCACCTTTCCCATCCTATACCTACATAATCTACACTTTACAGGTAGACTCTATAATTCAGGCAGAGGTAGGCATTGACAGCCTTTTGAAAAATTGGAATAGTTTTTAGTTCATATATACTTCAAGGATGTTAGAACACAGGACACTCAGACCTAAATATAGCACCCTGTTACACACATTTCCACACACTAAAGTAAACCAGGACTGTCCCAACTATTTCAAAATTCACAGGACATGAAAATAATACAAAATTTTAGACCATGATCCAAACCTCACAGTCTTAATTTGTCCAAAACCTGTCTTCTGTCATAATTATGCTGCATATTGAAAGCATTAGACAGTTTCAGAAACAGATGATCAAACCCAAGGACAGCAAGGCTTCATAAACTCCCCCTCTTTGAATCATTGCATATGTTCTAAGCCACCCAGGAAACATGGCTAACATCTCTTACCTTACTCATTATTACCCTCCTCTATTCTCAGCCTTAATTAGAGTGATATGTTTTTTCAATAGCACTTTGCATTGTATAAAATAATGCAATTTGCAGTATTTAAATAATCCCCCTCAAACAACAACAAAACAAATAAACAAACAAAAAAAACCATAACTTTGTTTTTCATTGGAAGTTGGCTCAGTGGACAAATGTTTTACTTGAAGTCATGTGTACAAACTGCACCGTGAAACCTAGGATCTCTGATTCCAAATTCTGCTGGGTGCTGTGGACAACATTATCTTTTCATTTCTCTTACCTTTCCAGTCCAGTGAGCCCATATCATTATGGCTTGCCCTTTCTTGCTTTTTCTCTATTTCCACACAGTTCCAACCTATCTCTTCCCTCCATAACTTCACAACTTTCTGGGTTCCAGTGGCACCCATGCAATCTCTTTTCCTTTGAGCTTGGGACAGTTTGGAGACAATTCCTGGAGACATTTTTACTTGTTGCTACTTAGTGGAGATGATGCTAAGATAATGCTGAGAACAGAAGACACCAAAAACTAGCCTGGAATTATCTGGTACCGAAAGCCAACAGCGCTGGGGTCAAGAAACCCCATTCTAGCAAGAACCCACGTTTAACATCTTGAGATCACTGAACTTTCTGCATAATTAAATCTTAACTTTTAGGTGTCACCACTTTCAGTTTTCTTTAGCTAGTTAATCATTTTGTAGGTTACACATATCCTCTTAAAGGAGCTAGAAGTTCAGTTCAAGGAATGATCGTCTTGGTCTGCATGTGCCCATTGAGCATCCTCTGAAGCAATGAGAGGCACGGGCGTATGCTTCACTGTATCAACAGAACTCTTTAATTTTGTCCAAAGTAACCCTCCTAACCATACCCAAGCCCCATGTCTCTCTCTTGCAGTCCTTTGTCTTCTGTATCCTCCAAGTCTACAAGGCAATGTGCCTCTCTATTTTATCATTGATATACTCCTTAACTTAATCTTCAATATCTAGAAATATGCAAAGAGCTTTTGAGAATGAATCTTTCAGGCTTCATGCTTGTTGTGGTTTTTAGTGCGGTGTTTTTGTGGGAGTCCTAACAGCAGGAGCAGTTGTGCCTCTGACCCTTTTGCCTGCCCCAAGACTCTTCTTCCTGTTGGGTTGCCTTGTCCAGTTTTGATGTGAGGGCTTTTGCCTTGTCTTATTGTATTTTGTTTTGCCATGTTTGGTTGTTGTCTCTTGAAGGCCTGCTCTTTTCTGAAAGAGAATGGAGGGGAAATGCACCCAGGAGTGAGGGAGGCTGGGAGGGACTGGTCCAGAGAGGAGTGGAGGGAGGGGAAACTGTGGTCGGGATGTACTATAGAAAAGAAGAATCTATTTTCAGTAATAAAGAAAAAAAAGAATAAATCCTGCTACAAATATTTTCTGAATTTCTCTAATTGTTAAGCACAGAATAATTATAATATCATTTTTTGGATGTGCAATTAGTAACATTTTGTAACTTCATGCTTTTACCAAGTCTCAACAACTACAACAAACCTAAAATTCAATAGCAGTTTTCAATATGCAAACAGAAATGGCCACTGTCTTTTAAAATGTTCTTGACTTTGCTCAAGCATGCACGTTTGTGATCTCCAACAAATATTTTTCTCTATTTTCTAAGAGATTGATTGGCTCTGCCTTATGAACTTTATACTTAAAACCCTATTTTTATTTTCTTAATGGATAATTTTCCTCTTTTATTCAACTGTATGTCATCTAAGACCTTGTTACTTCAGGCTATCTTTGTCTTTTAAACCTTCATTTCTCCTTGAATAGACTCTTCAGTGAGTATCCAATACTCCCAGTCTAAGCTTTCACTGTACCTCATGAATTGCTGGCATAATCTTTGCCCCTGAAGTTCATCTCTCTCAGCTAAATGAAATCACCTCAGAATATTTTCTTTTGCTAAAGTTAGCAGTTCTTGAAATTTGTTTCCTAATGGCAACTGTTATCACTCTTGTATATGCACCCATCTATCTGAAATAATTTAATATGCAAATTCTATGAGAGAAGTACAGTAGTTATGCACAGTTGCAATAGAGAAGGAAACTAAGACAAAGGATTCATGTACTGTTCTACTACTGGTAAAATAGCAGAGCCAAAATTTGAACAAGCTAGTTTGTCACTAGGGCTCTTGCTTTTTATCCACAGAACTCTATTGCTTTCTTTAGGCATGGCACTTAGAACCAATGGCCCATAATTGGGTGCATGGTAGGCAAAAGAGTTCTATAGAATTTTAATAGTTACTGTAGAAATTTGGGTAATGGTTTCTAGAAAAATATTGAGTACAAACCTCCAGAACCTGTGAAGGTGACGTTGTTTGAAAACAAGTCTTTAAAGATTTCATTAGGTTAAGGATCTCAAGATGAGAGTAGCCTGGATTTAGAGTGAGACCTGACCCAATTTTAGGTATTCTAATTAGAGGAGAGGATACAGAGTTCCAGAAACAGAGGCAGAGAAAGGAGCGAAGTGTCAGTAAGCCAAGAGCTTCTGAAGATTGTACACGTCCAACATCAGGAGAGAGGCATAAAAAATTCATCCTTAGAAGGAACTGACTCACCTGACACATTGGTTTCTAACTTCTGGCCTGCTGAACTGTGAGAGGACACATTTTTGTTTTCTGAAACACTAAGTCTGTGCTACTCTGTTAGGCTATCCTAGGAAGCTAACCCAATGGGAGAAGCCACAACTTCTAGCTACAAAGGGAATGAATCATCCCCAAGGAACTCCAGGACCTCTTAGTAAAGCATCATCGTGTCACTGACAACATCTTTTCTGGTACATGGGTATCCTAGCAATGGATTTTAATAGTCAAAAGTAATTATATGAATGAATAATTCTATAAAAATTAAATATGCACACTTAATTCTTGCTATATTACAATGTATAAAAGTCAGATAAAACATTTACAGTATTTTAGTCCACTTAAATATGAACATTATCAGTTTGACTCCATTTATTTTATTAAAAGTTCTTGAATATTTATATTTATATACATTAGGAGATAATCTGCTTATTCTGTCTATTGTATTTCACTTGCAAATAGTTAAAATTTTTATGCAAGTAGAAAAATATCAGGATTTGATGCAACGTCTTCATCACACCCAGGCATGGAGGTACATTCTGTCACTTAGCATTCAGGAGGCTAAGACAAGAGTATCCTGGGTTAGAGGTCAGCCTGGGCTACACAGTGAGACTCCTGTCTTGGAAAAAAGACAAAAGCAAAAGTCTTCATAATTTAGAAAAAAAAAGATAATACCTGGCTTCTTAGAACCTATATTTTACGTGTTTTATGGTTGATTGTTTTCTAAAATCATCTTTCTTTTTTTCTAGTGTAATAGTTGTTATTTATTTTTTTCCAAGACAGAGTTTCACTGTGTAGGCCTGGCTGTCCTGGAACTCACTCTGTAGACCAGGCTATCCTTGAACTCACAGAGATACGTCTGCCACTGTGTCCTGAGTGGGGATTAAAGATATGTGCCACCACCACCTGGCTTTTTTCTTTCCCCTCTGTTTGTAAATTTTTGCGTGATTCTGAGTGTGGGCATATGCATGTGAGTAGAGATGTCTGAAGAGTTCAGAAGAGAACATCAGACCCCTTGGTGCTGGAGTTACAGGGTTGGGAGCTTCCCAACATGGTGATGGAAAGCACACTGGGATCCTCTGCCAGAGCTGTACCTATCTACCCTTAGCTGGTCAGCCCTTTCTCCAGGCCCAACCATCCAATTCTTGAGAACTCAGTTGAGAATAATGCAATCTTGCTGCTTAATTTTTGTTTTCTAGTGAGGCTATTATTGCTAGAGCAGTGCACTGATAGTCTACAAGACATGTGTCTCAAAGCCAATTTGTTGACAAAATTAATCACAGAAGATGATGAAAAATGAAAAAAATATTAAATGAAGTATTGGTCATTAGAGATCCTGGAGTCTAAAGCTCTGTAGTATTAAACAACTTTCTTAGATAAAACTTCTGGGAACCACTAGATACAGAATTTTCCTCCACATCATTTCATTGTCAGTTTCTCAAAAAGTGAATATAAAATATTTTAAAATGTAATAAGAATGAGAAACTCAAATAACCCATATATTCATTTTTTCATATATGTCTATATATATGAATGCATTTAATAATTTTTATTTAAAATATAAATGTATATACAATATTGATATGAATAGTCCAGGTAAATAATTTCCTCTTACAGACTTGTTTTTCAGATATATACTTCATGTATTTTATACCACTTCACATATATACATATGCACATAAGCTTTGATTTAAAAATGTATATTATTATCTTGACTCAGAAATAATATATCTGGTATTTTATTTTATTTTAAGATATGTTCATTATTTTGTAGAAATGATCATAATCAGTACATGTAGGATTCACTAACAGCAATTGTGATGAATATATTTCCAAGGACATAATTAAGTATCATAGCAATGCTATTTATTTCTAAGCAACAGAAAATATGATTTAGTCATTCACTAACTGAGTTCATTAGATTTTTGCTCTAATGGAGACCTCAAATAATTTCATGAAGAATCTTTTAGAGTGGGAGGCACTGTATAACTTTGAAATACACAGAGATAGTTGAATTTATTTCATTATTCTAAATGTATGTGTGAGTGAATGAGTGTGTGTGTGTGTGTGTGTGTGTGTGTGTGTGTGTGTGTGTGTGTGAAATGTCCTGTGTGCATGCAGGTTTCTGTGCAGGCCAGAAGAGAGGCCTGATATCCTGGAATTGAGTTGCAGATGATGTGAGTCCCCTCTCCATGAGTGCAGAAAATCAAACTGTTTGCAAGAGTAGCAAGCACTCTTCACCAGTGTGCTATCTCAGACCAAATTCTTGGCATTTTGATAGTTAGAGTTTGTGCTTTATCTATGCCTGTATATGGTAAACACAACATTAGAGTGTCAGGATTTTGTCTCATAAAATGTTGTTGGAGATACATACTTGTATTTCACGGGAAATCCGAAAAGAAAAATCAATACACAGTGCATTTGGAATATACTTATGGTCTCCTTTTCATTTTTCTGATTCTGAGAGGCTCTGAGCGCCTGCTGCCACATCAAATTCTCCCTGTTATGCTACACACACAAGTCACAGTCCTTCACTAGAAAAAGCAGCATTTCTTTCTTCTTTATTCAATTATCTGTTACTCTATGTAAACACAAATCTTGATGTAGAAATAATCTCTAAGAGATCCTGCCATGTGTATGCTCAATAATTTGTCTGCATGTTTTCATTATTTACTGAAACAATACTTTCATAACATTCTCAAAACAAGAGGAAATATGAACACAACTAAAGCATATGAGGTTAAGTACATTTGCTCAAACTGAACACAACTTAAAAGCAATATTTTTATTAGTTGAGAATTTTATAGTTATGTTGAACATATTCGCCCCCCCCACAACTCCTTTCCATAAACACCCTCTTTATCCATCCATCCTTTCCTAATCAAATCTGAGTTTTCTGCTTCCACCAACACAGAGTCCTTTTTGTGTTATCTAACTAATTTTGGGAGTGGAGCCTTCCCTAACATGTCATCAACCTACCAGGAGTCACAGCAGAAAAGAAAGCATATTCTCACTCTCCCAGCAGCTATCAAGTATCAATAGCTCTTCAGCAAGGGAGGAATTTTGTGCCTACCTTCCGCCATTTATCCTGGAATTTTGTTCTGGCTTTGTGAAGGCTATCGCAATCATCATGAGTCCATGTATGTAACTGCCCTCATCTGTTTGGAAAGCACTGTTTCCTCAAAGTGTTCCACCACTTACGGCTCTTCAAAACTTTTCATTCCCTCTTCTAGGAAGATCCCTAAGCCTTGGAGAAAGGGATGTGATATATGTGTCATATTTATGGACAATTTCCCAGTCTCTTATTCTCTGCATGTTGACCACTTGAAGGTCTTTGTGTTAATTTACAGCTACTATAAGAAGCTTCTCTGATGAGAGTTGAAAGATTCTCTGTTCTATGGGTAATCAACAAGTCATTTGGAGTCATTTTGATATTATGTCAATAATAATAATGATGATAATAATAATAATAAATACCACCTAGTCCTAGGTTCTTAGCACCATTAACATTGCCAGGAATAGGTTCCATTTCATGGAGCAGGCCTTAGGTATAATGAGAATGTGGTTGGCTTGCCCTATAACATTTATGCCACTTTTTTCACCAGTCGGTATATCACCTAGGTCAGTTGCAATTTGCAAAATTCACAGATGGGTAAGAGTGATGCTTACTTTCCTGCTTTATTAACCTAGTTAACACCTTCCAGAACCATAAGAGTTAGCTAGTAGGAATGAAGCTTCCAGCTTGAGTTTTCCATGTTCTGTGACTCAAGTATGTGGTATCTTCAATAATAGAATATTATTCTCAAATTCTGGGGAGTATCCAAGAACATTGACAATTGCATATAATCTTGGGGGGATCTATGCAATTGATCCCTTGGCCAACAATTCAAAGAGGTAACCCATGCCTGGTACTTGGGTTTTATTTGCTAGCATGAGATGTTTAATTGGAATATTCTGTCCCACCTCCATTGTAGGATAATTCTATTAAACTTCTTTTTGGTTTGAAGTAAAATGTTAACTGGGTAGGGACTCGTTTGGCATAATAAATAAGATCTCTTCTGAGTGAACATTATAAAATATGACTAATTCATTAAGCTTAACCTTGAGTACCCACATCAATGCTTTTAGCTTTTAAAGTAAATTATATCAATTGGTTAAATTTAGCACTGATAAGAATATTTTGTTCCATACTCACATACTTATACTTATAATTCATGTATATGTAGTTAGCATATATGTGGGTGGTGTGTTGCAGTATTACATAAAAGGTCTTGGAATTAGATGCAACATTATGGACATATTCAGAAGTGATTTCTGTAGCATTGAAAATCTAAAATGGATATAGAAATGCCTAAGTAAGTAACACTGGAAGAACTTTCTGAGTCCTTTACCTGTAGTATGAAGATAATATTGGTGATCCTTTTTGTGTTTGTTCTTAAGATGACGGGATTGGGTGATCGGTAAACGTTGCTACATTAGTACCACATATATTTACATCGCGTTCAAGCTCTTTAAAAATATAGACTAGACAAGTTCTGATAATTAAGTAGTGTATATCTTCTGTTACTAGCATTACAGACTGCTAAATGTTTTGTAGCTTAAAGCAACATTCATTTGTAATCTTACTTTTATTTAGCTCAGAAGGCTTTTTTCTCAGGGCTTAAGTCAAGGTCAAAATGGCCAAGTGCTTATTTGGAGTTCCTATTACAGAATCATTTTGGTTTTTTGTTTGGTGGTTGTTTTTCTCATTTCTTTTTGGTTGTAAGACACAAGTACCTGCATTCGTGGCAACTTCAGACTTAAGGCCATTCTTCACTTTAAAAGGCTGCCACATTACTTGTTTCTCATCTTTGTAACTGAAAAAATTAATTCACATACACAGCACTATAGTTCATGATCACATTTTAAAATACAATTTAATTTTGTTGATTACCACTTCCTCTCTTTCCCATCCTCCTGAGCCTATTGTGCCCTTCTACTCATCCATCACAGCCTTTTTTTTCTCTTTCATGTAACCTGCTACTGTCATTGCCATCCTTTCTCAACCCTTTTCCCCATTTAGGGTGTTCTTTCTAGTGCAAAAATCTATAACTGCATTTCCCCCCTACTAATGGAACCAGGCTAGACATCCTTCAACAGATGAGTTGACAATGACATTATCATTGTGTATAACCATGAAATTTTATTCAACTGTACCAAATAATGAAATCAATAAGCTTGCCACAGAATGTATAGATTAGGAAAGTATGTTAGGTAATGTAACTCATACTCAGATAAAAGTCACTGGTCCCTGTGTTTCTTTGTCCCTTGATCCTTTTCTCCATCATCAGAACCAGCAATAGCAGGATCAGTCTCTCCCATACTGACTCTAATTCACTTGCTCAGGTTGATTTTGTTTTGTTTTGAGAAGAGATCTTATGCAGCTCAAATTGACCTTGAACTTGTTATGTGGCAATCGCTAACCTTGAATGCTGCAGCCTCTTGCCTCTGCTTTTAAAGCACAGGGATTATAGGAGCATGTCACCGTCCTCTGCAGGTGCAGGGATTTTTTGATTCAGTCCATTACATTATACTCCACAGGGATAATCCAGGATCCTTTCTCTATCTGGAGTCCATACCCATAATCACATCTATAAAATCTCTTCTAACGTCACAGCAGTATTTATACATTTCAAGATGGAGCAGAAACATCTCTTGTAGAATAGTTCTTTTGTTTACAGAAATCTCTATCAATTTTTATATAAAAAGTAATTAAACAAGTAATAAATAACAGCCATAAAAGACTACATGATGATACCAGAAGGTACAAATTCGTTGTTGAATATCTCATTGCAAAAATGGTACTACTTCCCTTTCTCATGAATAAAAGCATTAACAAAAGGATTCTCTTCCTCATTCTTGGGAGCTGCTTCCATTCACCCTGTTTCCCTTTGTCTGCTCTGTTTTTGCTCTTACAGTGAAGCAGTAGATGACATGGGAATGGACAGAGCAAACCACTCCCCAAACTCAAGAAAAGCAGCTCCCTTTGTGGTAGACTTGAACATCCTGGGGGCAGATATTGATGATAAATTTTATTCTTTAAAAAAAGAACATTACTTTGTGGAATATTTTGTTCAGAAATCTTCTGATTGCTTCTGGTTGTACCCTTAAGAGATTATGATCAGAGGTTATTTATGTGGCCTTGGCTCACTCTCTGAGGCAGAATTCTTAATGAAATAGCCAATATTAGCAGACCATATTGTACCTCTCCTATCTTGTTTATTTTTTCTCCTTTTCATATCTCTATCATTGTCATCTGCCTACCCTTCACCACAACCTAATTTTATTCTTCAATTCAATCATTTCAGAATTGTGGGCTCCTCTCTACATTTTTTACTCTTGGCCTTTAGCTGTAGAGAATGTTGCTTTAACCACAAAAATAATTCCTTCTACTACCTGAGTATTTATTTTCTAGGCTTCCTAATGCAAACTTATGCTTTTATTTCTCTCTCTTCTTTTCTGAAGGATTTCAGCATACAGCAATTAAAATGTGACTGGATTATACTGATTAATATCTTGTTGATTTCATATGCATAAAGCAATTTTAAATGCTTGTGAACTGCTAACTTTGTAACATAAACATAACTTCCAAAAGTACTTCCTTTAACATAATAGGAGGTACCCTTAACATTTAAAAAGCATACGCCAAACAAGACATTGCAAAACAGAGCTCAGTAAATGGGAGTAAAAATGAAAAATCAATCAAACAAAAGAAATAAAGAATGGCTTGTTTACAGTTAAACAGCTTGGATTACTTGCTGTTTGATCTTAGATGAAAACTTGAGTACAACTTTCTCAGGAAGAACAGTTATAACATCCATCTTAGATAGTAGTTATGAAGATACATAGCACATATAACACTTGGCATGGACTGGATATCCAAGATCTGAGAGTTCAGTATTTGCTCAGACATCCCTCTGATGACTAGATTAAGGTGTGAATTAATTGAACTACAGAAAAGAGGTACCATGTTTGAATTCATTGGCAGTGAAGAGGCAAGGCTCAAGGTGTGGGCTATTCATTCATCTGCTAAGGAGTTATCTGTCTTAAAACAGGACAAGACACTACAAACATTACCTCTCTAATTCACCAGCACATCTGAGATAGAAACAAAGTCACATGTTTGACAAGGGGAAGTATAGTGGTATTCTATTTGTACTGAAATGTGATTTTATTTGTATGTTAATAAATAAAGTTGTCCAGAGGTCAGAGTTATTTAGCAAACCATAGGGAAAGCCAGGGCGGTGGTGGTGCACGCCTTTAATCCCAGTACTCAGCAAGCGGAACTAGGTAGATCTCTGTGCGTTGGAGACACACGCCCTTAATCTCAATACCAACCATAGAGGACCTGGAGGTCTGTACAGAGAGGCAGTGATGAGACAGCCACGTAGTTGGGTTTATGACCAATGAGAAGGAAGAACCAGAACTCTATTTAAGGACAAACGCACAGGAAGTAGCTCCTTTTCGAAGAGGTTTCTTGGCAGAAGAAGCTAGCCAGCAGCACGCGGGTAAGCTCCTAACTCTGACCTCTTGGGTTTTTATCTTTACCTTGGCTCTGTGTTTCTTATTTAATAAGACGGTTAGTTACATCTACAGGGAAGGGTACTCTATTTTCTAAGAGGAGAAATAACTTCTGACAGATTGTGGTTGAACGACAATCCCAGAACAATGAACCTAGCTTTCTGCCCCTAGAGCCTGTTTGTTAAAAGTTAAAGGAGCCTCATTCCTGAGAAGCGGCGTCTTGTGATGTCTTGTCTGCTCAATCCAGTAAAGTTCTGATGACTTCTGTTTTAAAAATATGCAAATTCCATAGATGCACCACAGTAGAACAGCATGCTGTTGGTTTTACCAGTGGTAGTATAACTGAGAAGCAAAGGCATAAACAGCTGCTTCCCTAGACTCTGCTCTTTCTAATGCTTCTCTGCTGCTTTTATGTACATCTTCATGCAATGAGTTGTAGGCAACAGGCTGTTGCTGCTGTGGTTCCATGACTGACTCCTGCATTCTTTTCCAATATTTTCTCCCTCCCTGTCTTTAACCTTTTGTTCTCCATTCCTCCCCATCTACCATTTCCCTCTTTCTTCTGTTCTTCTTTGGTTTCTTCCTGTCTAGAGTTAAGGGTTTTACATGTACACAATATTTCTGATTATTTCCCTCCATATCTACCCCCTCCAACTACCCTTAACCCACAACCCAACACATTCCCCTCCTGCCTTTTCTTTGTTTTGAAATAATCCACTGAGTCCAATTAGTGATGTCTGCATGTATGTGGGTGTAGAGCCATCCACTGATCATGAGCAACCTACCAGTGGCTGCACAACCAACAAAAAAGAAGTACCTGCTATGAAGTCATGTATCCAACAGTCATGCATACAAGGAAACATGCATCCAGTAAATCATGTTTTACAGCTTGCATCCCACCCTCTGGCTTTCCATTCTATCCAGCATCACATCCTCTTGCTCTTCCCAGAGTACAAAAGGTGTTGATATATGCCTCCTTTAGAGATGAGTACTCAATCACTTATTCTCAGCACTTTGATCACTTATGAGCTTCTGCATTAACTGCTACCCACTGCAGAGAGAATCTTCTCTGACCAAGTTGAGGACAGCTTAGATCTATGGGTAGAAGCACAAATATATATATTTGGTTTTTCGAGACAGGGTTTCTCTGTGTAGCTTTGCGCCTTTCCTGGAACATGGTTGGGAGGCCAGGCTGGCCTCGAACTCACAGAGATCTGCCTGTGCCTCTGCCTCCCGAGTGCTGGGATTAAAGGCGTGCGCCACCACCACCTGGCAGAAGCACAAATATTTAGAAGACAGCTTGACAACATGACAATTTAGCAAGACAGTAGTAGGTTCTCCTCTACAGACTGTGAACTACCAAACATTAGGTTTTTAGCCAGGTTTACTGAACCTGACATGAATTTCTTCCTGTATATCAGGCCTCAAATCTAATCACAAGCAGTTGGTTTTCCCCTGACAAATGACTCATAAGGACATATCCAATGTCTATCACTGTGATATTTATTTAATAACATATCTTCTGGGACCAGCATTATCTACCTGTTCAGGTATCTACATTTCAACTTATTTTCAAATTATATTTTCACATCATTCACAAGCTAGTTTCCACAAAGCTTTTTCATATACCCTTGTATCTGATTAACTTACACCCACTCTTCCTCCTCTCCCTCATCCCCTCATCCCCTCATCCCACCCCTCCTTAAACCTTTAACCATCAGTATTCTCTCCCTCTTCTTTCATATCTCATGTGTTTAACTATCTCTTCACCTCTATTTGTAACTGAGCTATGAGATAGGAAGTTTCCATATGCTTTTTCATATACAGTTAACTTTGATTAACCCTACCTGGCTGCTCCCATTGTTTCCCCCTGTCACCTCCCTCCCTGATCAAACTTTTGAATCCCCAGTTTTTGTTCCTTACTGTTCTTTCATATGTCTCCTAATACCTCCTCTGCCTTAAGGTTTCTGCTCCAATGGCCACTTTGTAGTTTTCTAGCTTTCAAACGCATTCCAAATTAAACAGTAAAATACAGTAAACTAGGATCCACATATGGGAGAGAACACACAACGCTCATTTTCTGGGTCTAGGTTGCCTCACTCAGTGTAACTTTGTCCAGTTTTATCCAATGTTCTGTAAATTCTGTGATTCCATCTTTTTTTTTTAACAGCTGAACAAAAGTCCATTGTGGGTAGGTACTCATCTCTCTTATCTGTTGATCAGTTGATGGCTGTCTAAGCTGAGTCTCCTACCAATTTGAAACAGAGCAGAAATGAACACAGTTGTATAAATGTCTATATAGTAGGATATAAAGCCTAATGCATATGTTGGGAAATGGTACATTCTAGATCATATGTTCGCTCTATTTGTAGTTTTTACTCCTCCCCAAACTGGATAGAGGTTTCCCCCACCCCAAATCCATGTCAGTATTTCTTGCCATTTGTATTCTTGATGATGACCATTCTAAATGGGCCAATATGGAATCTTAAATTAGTTTTAATCTGCATTTTCCTAATGGCTAAGGACATGTGGTACATTTTTAAACAGTATATACTACCAATTTTTATATCTTCTTTTGAGAACCGTTTAGTTCCATAATCTGTTTTTTATTTAATTGGGTTGTTTGTTTTACTGATAATTAGTTCTTCTGAGTTATTTGTATATTATAAACACTATTCTGCTGTAAGATTTGCTCCCATTCTGTGAGTAGCCTGTTCACTGAATTGATAGTTTCCTTTGCTGTACAGACACTTTTTAGATTCATGGGATTCTATTTGCCAACTGTCAACCTTACATCCTGGGCAACTAGAGTTCTTGTATTAGATATTAGTAACTTTTGTTGCTGTGATAAAATCCCACATGTCCAAAGGCAACTTATGGAAGAAGGAATTCATTTTCACTCACTGTTCTAATAGGAGAGCCCAAAGGGTGGGAGAGGAATGGCAGTGGGTAGGCACAGTGATGGAGACAACAATGGCAGTGTGTGATGGGCACAGCGGCAGCCATGGGTGCTCACTGATGACCTCTTCAACCACAAACATGAAAGGGACAGAGAGGAAGAGTGAACTTATGTTCAAATTGTTCAAAGCCTATGCCCAGTGATGTACTTCCTCATATTCTGACTCTTAAAATCTTTCCACCCCATCTTTTCTGATGTTCCAGGGCCATAAATGCAAGATATGTGATGTAAGCACATCCATTGGGGATCACCATGACCACTTGATCTCTGCATTGTGTCCAGCTGTGCTTTTCTGTGGTGGTCTCCATTTTCTGTAAAGAGGGACTTTGATGAGGGATAGCAGCTACAGTTATCTGTGGGTGTAAACATGATTTACAATGCAGTAAGGAAGTATACAGTTCTAGCAAATTGGCAGGAGTAGATTCTTTACTAAGATCAATGCCATCACTAACCCCAGGAAGCTGTCTAGCATTTCATTACTCGGCATCATTTCCTGCCTGTTGGTCTAATTAGACAGCTTTTTGATTCCATTGATACTAAGTGCCACCTATTGTGCGGGATGAGAGACACAGATCCAGTTTTATTCTTCCAAATGTAGATATCCAGTCATTTTAACTCTATTTGTTGAAGAAGCTGTCAATTCTCAAATGTATGATTTTTTTTATCTTTTTGGCACCTTTTCAAAAATGAGGTAGCTGTAATTGCACAGATTTATATCTGGGTTCTTAGGTCTAGTCTGTTGATATACATGCATCATTTTTGTTTTGGTACAATGCTTGTTTTATTAGCATGGCTTTGGAGTATTACTTGAAATTAGGTATAATGGTAACTGCCATTATATTCTTTTTGTTCAGGGATGCTTTGACTATCCTTGAGCTTCCATATAAATTTTGAGATTGTTCGTTTTCTGCATCTGTGAAGAAATGCCATTTTTTTAACTGAGATTGCATTGAATCTATACATTGCTCTTGTTAGGACATACATTTTACAATTTTAATCCTATCCATTTATGAACATCAGAGGTACTTCCATATTCTAGTGACATCTCCATTTTTTTCAGTATATTAAAGTTTTCACTGTAGATTTCTTTCCTTTCTTTGTTAGGTTTTTCCCTAGATGTGTGTGTGTGTGTGTGTGTGTGTGTGTGTGTGTGTGTGTGTGTGTGTGTGTTTAGCTGTTATGCATGGTCTTGTTTGCCTGATTGCTTCTTCAGTGTGTCTGTCATTGGTATACAAGATACTTGGTACTTTTAAAATTTTGTATTCTTCCACTTGGCTGAAAATGTCTCTTAGGTCTAAGTTGTTGATAGAGTCTTAGTTATTTCTCATCTATAGAATCATATCAATCTGCACATATCAATACTTTAACTTCTTTCATATTGGTAACCTTTCTTTTCCTTCTCTTTGTCATCACTCTAAGTAAGACATAAAGCACTACATTAAATAGAGTTGGAGAGAATGGATACCCTTGTTGTGTGTCTGATCTCCATGGGCACACTGGTAGTTTTCTTTCTTTCATTTGACTTGATGTTCACTGTAGGTTTGTTTATATGCCCTTTAGTATGCTGAAGTATGACACCTTGGTTCTTAGCTTCTCCATAAATTTTATAGGGAGGAGATGCTGGACATCATTAAAGATCTTTTCTGCCTCTGAGATGATAATATGATTTCTGCTTTTGAGTCCCTTTATGTGAGGAATTACATTATTTATATGTTGAGCCACATGCATCACTGGAATGAAGTCAATGTAGTCATGATGAATGATCTTGATGTGGTCTTAATTTCTGTTTGAAAGAATTATATTGAGAACTTTGCATTTATATTCAACTCCGAGATGGTTCTATAAGTTTCTCTTTTTATTGTGTCTTTGTCTGGTGTGGGTATCCATATATGACTACTTTTTCAGACTTGTTTTCATATGTTCCTTCCTTTTATGTCTTACAGAATGATTTGAGTAATATTGGTGGTAATACTTGTCTGAAGTTTCAGTAGAATTTAGCAGTGAATCCATCTGATCCTGGGTTATTTTAAATTAGAAGACTATCTTTATCTATTTTGAATACATCTTTTCTATCTCTCTACCCTAAGGTGATATGTCTTTGATGGTGAGATATGTTGCTTAGAGACAGCAAAAACATAGATCCTGTTTTCTAATCCAGTTTTTATTGAAAAATGTATGTTGGTTCCTGACATTTTGTTGATTTTGTGGTTTTTTTAACCTATTTTGATTAATGACCTGATAGTTTTTATTCCCTGTGATCTCCTAAATGTGCTTATCTTTTTCTTCATTCTGAATTTTCTTTGCAGTATGCTCTATAGATCTGATTGAGTCATCATTAATTTCTTTATTCTGTTTTTATCATAAAATGTTTTTTGTTTCTTTTTCAATTATAGTTGATAATTTTGCTTGATATAATATTTTGAGTTGGCAATTGTGGTCTTTGTAGCTCTCTGTACTTGAATGGCATACCCTGGGTTCTGTCTGCCTTGATCTCCACTTCTGCACCTTCCAGTGAGTATTGATGGACTCACTGAACCTAGGAACATTGTTCTGATCATTAACATAACATTTTATAGCAGTTTTAGATTTACACAAAGAAAGCATGGTTTATGCATATTTCACATCTAGCTTTCCCTACTATTAACCTTGTAGATTGGTATTACGTAGAGGTTATTATTAGAGAACCGATGTATATTTATTATTATTCAGAGAAGTCTACAGCTTATCAGACTTTTCAGTCTGTTTTGGAATGTCCTTTTAGTTCTTGCAGCTCATCTTATATCTCACGTGTCATTTGGCTCCTCTTGTCTGTGACTTTTGTGGTTTTGCTTTTTAAGTGAAATCATGTTCTCCAGGACTGAAGCATATTGTCTCTCTCTTTCCCCCTCCTTTTCTTTCTTTCTTTTCAACATGTGCACCTATTATAGTTCGGATTTATTCTATAGGGACCAAAGATGCTATAGCAGAGGAAAGAGAACCTCATAGTGGAAGGCTTGGCCTCAGAAGTGGGTGGATAGTACTTTCTCTAGCCTCACTCAGCCACAGGCTCAGTCCTGCAAAGAAAAGCTTGAGCTCACCTTTTGATGAGTAGCGACTTCTAGATAAGCACAATAGCACATCCAGTTTTTAAACAGCTTACAGTAATTTTGGAAGTTGAGAAAAGTGCTGGAAAATGAACACAAATTGCTTATTTAATTTATTTAATTTAAATTTAAGAACACAAAATACTTAACAGTATAATGACAACGAAAGGACATGCCCATATTAAATTTGAATTCTTACTTCACGTAGACAGTACTGCCAAAGAGTGTTTCCTCCTGATTTAAATATATATTTTACGTGGAGCTAAAATGTTTAATATGCCATGTAATATATGCAGTGATTTTTTGTCAAGTATAACATTTGTGCATATTTTAAATGAGATTCACTAATTCTATAACAAATTTTGCCATGGAATCAGGAACTTTGGCTATCTTTGGAGTCTAAGCTGTCTTTGGACTCATAAATCGCAGCTCTGATACTTTAACAGCACAGCCAAAATTTTCTGCTTTGCAGACATTAGATTTATTTTTAAATTATGTGAATTAAATCTGTGCTGAGAGACCCAACTTCGAAATATAAAAGAAAAATTGGGAATGGAAGGATTTTACTGGTTTGGCTGAAATAAAATGTTCTTTCCTGGACTCATCCTCCTGTGAATATTTTCCCCATTGTAATTCTCTTTGGCTTGCCAGGAAGGGATTATAAACTCATGCCAATGTTGCAGGAAATGTTACCTGTCCTTTGAAAGAAATGTAATAATCAAAATGGCTTTCTTCATCCTGTTTAAAAGAAAGAAAGAAAAAACAAACCTGTTGATCCACATTGGGTGTCCTCTCATTCCTTGACAAAACTGGTAAAGAGGTAAATAAATATAGCAAAATTTCTTTGCAATTTTCATTTTAGGCCTTGCTCATCTTTTGGGAGAGAAAGACATCTTTTCTCTGTTAATAGGTATTAAAATAAAAAGAAAGAAAAAGAAATGAGAATTTTATTGGGACCCTGTAAGTAGAATTCTTCATGTGAGACATGAATTAAATGAATTTATATTTAAATTGTACTTTCTGCTTTCCACAGATATCAAAATTCAAGAATGTAATCTATAGAATAAAAATATTGACAATAATTCCTCAAAATTCCTAAGTGTATGCGCAGATTATTCCTTAAGCACCTGAGGGCAAACCTGAACAAGCACAGCGGTGCTTGAAGTTCTCTTCATTCTTTGATGCTGGCAATCTATTTCCAGTGATTTCAGCAATAAACTTTCTCTCTGATGAGCCCTTTGCACCTCAGAGGAACAAAGCAATGTTTGATTCTTATGTGTAAACATCATGCCTATGCTGACACCAATTGGGAAAGGGAAATAGATGATATCTCCATGAGTAAACTGGGGGTGAGGGGGGCAATGGAGGGTAGGGGATGGGGGAATGAGAACATAAGGGAACGGGATGGTCCAACTGGAACAGGGACGAAGTGTGGGAGCAATGAAAGAGATACCATGATAGAGGGAGACATCATGGGGATAGGGAGAAACCTGGTGCTAGGGAAGCTCCCAGGAATCCACAAGGAAGACCTCAGCTTTGACAACCAGCAATAGTGGAGAGGGTGCTGAACTGGCTTAACCCAGTAATCAGATCGGTGAATACCCTAACTGTCATCACAGAGCCTTCATCCAGTAACTGATGGAAGCAGAGGCACAGATCCACAGACAAGCACCAAGGCAAGTTCCAGGAGTTCAGTCGAAGAGAGAAAAGAGGGATTCTGTGAGCAAGGGGCATCAAGATCATGATGGGAAACCTACAGAGACAACCAAACCAAGCTAGTGGGAAGTCATGAACTCCAGACCAACAGCTGTGGAGACCAGGCTCTGCTGACTCCCCATGGGAGGCCTTACCATGTTGGAGGAGGGAATGGGGAGTGGGTTGAGGAGGGAAGCTGGGGGGTAGGAGGAGGGAAGAGAGGGGGGTCTGTGGTTGATATGTACAATGAATAAAAAATTTCTTAACAATAAAAATGAAAGAAAAAGAGATACATGATAATGCTACTTTGTTTATATCAATCTTAAGGACGTAGATCATTTTAGCTGTTAATACTCCCAGCGTTGATTCCATTTGTTGTTGATTTAACTATTTTTCTAATGATAACAGTTAGATGATAATGTGAAGGCAAACTCAGACGTAGCTAGGTGGAAGATCATGGGTGTGACCTCTGCTCTGTAACACTGCACTGCTGTGACTCGAAGAAGGAAAATGTACCAATGAATCAAAAAAACAAAAACAAAAACAAAACAAAAAACGTGGTAAGCTCTTTACAAAGATACACATTATTATGATACAGTATCCTACTATTTCCTGTTCATTTCTGGCATGATTGGGTATTGTACACACCTTTTGTGAATGTGGCTTCAGATCAAGTTGTATTGCCTCTTAGATTTTATTCATGGACTTTAAAATGTTTAGAATCAAATAAGTAAAACTATAACTATATGATTTCTACTTTGAGTAGTATATCAAAGCACAATAAATATTCTGTTTTTAATCAAGCAACGTTTAACATGATGACTCTCCAAAAAATACCTACATGTGTTTATAGTTTTATGGCATAGCCATATAGTATTTCTCTGTCCATGCTACTGAAGACCAGAATGCCTGTGTTTGTTGGGAAGGAGAACAAAGTTGTGAACATGTGGATGGGTGTCTCTATGTATGCTTAAAGTTGATGTCTCCTGTCTTTGCTATTCTTGTGCCACTTTGCTTATTGAGGCAGACTCTCCTCTGAACCAACGATCACTAATTTTTGCTAGCCGAGCTAACCTGATTGCCTCAGGAATACCAGGTGTCTGCCTTTAGAGGATTGGGATCATATGTGGGTTAGCACACATGAGTTCCCATTATCCAAACTCCAGGCTTCATGATGTGCAGCAATCATTTTATCCACTGAGACTTCTCCCCAGTCCTAGAATATCTCTCCAAGAATGATATTATTATTTATCATATTGAGGTAATTCTCTTAAGTTATAAGGTTGGGAGAAAATATAACTCTATTTAAATTATGATTTTGAATAAAAGAAATTTAATAACTACTGAGAGGGGCTGGAGAGAAGGCTCAGCAGTTAAGAGCCTTGGCTGCTCCTCCAGAGGACCTGGGTTCAATTACCAGCACCCACATGAGAGCTCACACCCGTCTGTAATTCCAGTTCCATAAAATCTGACACCCTCATATAGACACATATGCAGGTAAAACACCAATGCATATGAAATAAAAATAAATAAAATAAAAATAGCTACTTAATAAATAGGAAAGTATATATGTAGATAGAACCCCTCCCCCGAAACTCTATGATTTCTCATAGCCAATTTTTCTCATTTCCCCATGTGACTTAGATTTCTAGATATAGAGAAGAAAGTCTATTTTTTAGTTTTACTTTTTACTATCAACACCATGGTAATTAAGTGAGGTATTATCTGTTTGCACTTTTGCATTAGCTATGGGTGTTGTATAAATATCTCACTCCTCATCCTGTCCTACTTTTCACTGGCATCTAAAGGACTCTACCCTTTGTAGAAGAATCCGTAACCCAGCTATTCTGGACTGCTTACATGTCCGAGTGTTTTTCAACACTTTCCCATATAATCTATCCCAATACCCTAAGAGCTCAATAAATGTTGTTGATTGACAATTTCCTTCCTTACTCAAGTGGGAAAACTTGAAGATGTTCTTGGTATACTTTTAAGCTTCAGTATTTTAACTTCTTGAAGGGGCGTAATGTAGGGAAAAACCAGTGTAAGACATTTCAATATGTCACCAGGAGATTCTAAGATCACAGGACTACTTAGAAATATTGAAAAATGCAAGGGAGCCTGTTTTTTACATAAATTATCTGATGCTTCCCTCTTGACATCTTGTCCCACATTTAAAGCTTTAACTCTAGTTTTTAAAATCTGATTACAAACAAAAGTGCCAGGGTAGCCATTCCCAATAAAAACAAGATTAGGCAAAGGACACATCAAATTTTGGTCAAAATAAGTAAGTTAACTGGAAAATACGTATGAATAAAATAGATAAAATACAGAACTTTGAAATAGGACATTTTCAAGTCAATATGTTTTGAAATTAGAATGTTTCTTTAAAAATGCAATCATTTCAAATTCTTAGAGCTTTATTTAGCTAATAAAAATGCTTGCTCAACAACTGCAAAATGCCATACCTTAATGAATATTTAGGGATGGCATAAAGGATATATTTAGTCATAGCTCTAGGAGAAGACATGACAAAATATGGAGGAATTATGGTTCTATATGATAAATGTCATTTTGCTTGTCTAAAACAACCTAAACTTAGAAACCTTTAAAACTGAATGATTGTATTAAAGTAGTAATGTGGCATCACATTTAGGAATAAATATATGAATTCTATTTCATTCCCCCAAAATTACTTGTGTATGCAAATATATTGAATTCCAATTTGTTAACAAGGTACTCACCTTTTCATATGAGTTACTACTATATAAATTATGATTAACCACTGTGCTATTGATATCTTGGGATAATTTCCTTCTAGTTCTCTTCTGTCACCTGCTCCTTCCCTTCTTTGTTTCAGTTTTCTCTCTTATCCACACTTAGGAGTCTTACTATATAACTCTAGGCCCAAAGAGTATTCTAAAAAAGAGATGCTCATCCATGCTTGATTTTCTTGTGAAAAGTTTCCCAAATATGTATTCTTCAGCATCTGACACTAATTTCCTAACAGTAACAGTTATTGCTCTTTTGTTATTCCTAAATTCAGTTTGTATTCATCAGAAGCCACACTCTTTAGCCTATCCTGAAATTGTTCACCTTCACTGTGAATTGACAGGTCTTTATCATGAGTACTACCCATATCCTGTTACTGCACCTCTTTGCTACTAAGCATGTAGCAGCATCGGAAGCTAGAAATGCAGAATTGTTCATTGGGAATCTGCATTTCAAAAATATCCAAATCTGAACCATAGATAAATTTAAAAGTTGAGAGGTAGTGATCTAGGTCTACCCACCAACAAACATAGATACATCCATCAATTGAATTGAATTGAAGACCCAGACATAAGTCCACACATACCTAGGATACCCGATTTTTGATTAAAAAAAAAAACCCAAAAACACATTGGGAAAAAAAAAAAGACAGCATCTCTAATAAATGGTGCTGGTCAAACTGGTTGGTTACTTGTAGAAGAATCCAAATAAATTCACACTTATCACCTTGCACAAAACTCAACTCCAAGTGGATCAACTATCTCAACATAAAACAGATACACTGAACCGGATAGAATAGGAAGTACAGAATAGCCTTGAACTCACTGGCACAGCAAAAATTCTTTCTGGACAGAGTACTCTTGGCACAGGCAGTAAGATCAACAATTAAATGACACCTTATGAAAGTGAGAAGCTTCTACATGGCAAAGGACACTATCATTTAGATAAATTGTTAGCCTACAGGACTGAAAAAAATACCAACTATACATCCAATAGAGGTCTAATACAAAAAATATATACAATGAGCTAAAAAATCTAGATATCAAGAAAATAAATAACCCAATTTAAAAATGGGGTAGAGATCTAAACAGAGAATTCTCAAAGAGGAAACTCAAATGGCTAAGAAACACTTAAAGAAATGTTCAATATTCTTAGCTACCAGGGAAGTGCAAATCAAAACTGCTTTGAGACTTCATCTTATACCTGTCAGAATGGCCAAGTTCAATAAAACAAATGACAGTTCGTGACAGCGAGGATGTCATTAAAGGAAACACTCATCAGTTGCAGGTGGGAGTGAAAACTTGTACAGCCACCGTGGAAAATGATATGGGGTTCATCAGGATGCCAGAAATAGAACTACCTCAAGGTATAACTATACGACTCTTGTACATACACCAAAAGGGCATGTCTTCCCACAACTTGCTCAAACATGTTCATTGCTGTTCTATTCATTATAGTCAGAAATTGGAAACAACCCAGATGTTCCTCTACAGAAGAATGTGTCACTCTACAGGAAATGTGGTACATTTATGCAATGGATTATTGTTTATTCGTTTAAAAAATGAAATCATGAAATTTGCAGGTAAATGGATGAAACTAGAAAAAAAAATCATCCTGAGTGAGGTAAACCAGACCCATAAAGATAATATAATATTTATGCACTTATATGTGGATATTAGCTGTTGACTCAACAATAACCAAACTACAACCTATAGAACCACAGAGGTTAGGGACAGAGTGAGGGACTAGGTGGGAGCAGCTAGAACCCACTAGGAAAAGAAAATAGATAGTTAAGGATGGATTAAATGCATTTTTTAATTTTATTTTTATCCCTTGGAAGCCTGTTTATTTTCTAATGAAAGACAGAAAGGGGAAGAAGGAATCGGGGAGGGAGGGAAGGTGGGCAGGAATTAGGAAAAGCAGAGGGAAGGAAAACTAATTGGAATGGTATGTGAGAAAAGAAGCTATTTTCCATAAAAGGAAAAAAATACAATTTTAAAAACGTCCTGAAAAGTAAAACTGATTTGATCTCTTTTCCCATTTTGCCTATATCATTTTGCACATAACCACATAGGTGAAATTACTATGTTTTCATCTTTTTTTTTTTCCTTCTCATTTGAGAATGTCTTACTATGAAGCCTTGGCTAGCATAGAAGTCACTACATAAACCAGGCTGGCCTATAAATTGTAGCAATTATATTTCCTCTGCCTCTTGAATGCTGGGATTACAGGTGTGCACTGTCATGCCCAATATGGAAACTGTATTAAATTATTTACAATGAATGGTTTTTATAAATACAACAATAATCTAAGCATTGTCTACATACTATCCTCAAGAGAGAGCTTTGTCCTAAACCTGAGATTTGGAGTAAGCTATAAATGGATCAGAAGGATTTCTCCAAATGGAATTTCCTTGTCCTAACATCATCAGCAATTACAAGACTTAAGGTAAAAAACAGTTCATGGTTTTGAAAGTTCTGACCAACAGATAAGTAGAGAATAATCTAGTACAGAACTCAATTTCTGGCAGACTCATTGTTGACTCATATTATAAATAAATAAACACCTGGCCCAGGCGGTAATGGCACACACCTTTAATCCCAGCACTCAGGAGACAGAGCTAGGCAGATCTCTGTGAGTTTGAGGCCAGTCTGGTCTACAGAGCAAGATAAAGGACAGGCACCAAAACTGCACAGAGAAAACCTGTTTGGAAAAAAATAAACAAACAAAAAATAAATAAATAAATAAACACCCTACTCAGACAAAAGTGCGATTGCTAACTTTTTACAATCCCTTTTCACTCACTTAAACCTAATTCCTCTTAATACACAGAGCAATGGCTTGACTTATACAATCAATATTGAGTGGATGTTTCAGTGTTTCCTGGGCCATTACTAGAAATAACTCACTTGTTGTGAGGAATTCCATATGTGTGTTTCTGTGCAATATGATTATGACTCTGATTGCATTCAGTATTTCAAATTTGGTTAAAATCATGTTTACTTAATTCTAACTAGATCTTCTTCTAGCTGTATGCTTTCTTTAAACTGTCCCCCTAATCTTTTTAATAAGAGCCTTTGAAATGCTCTGAATCTATCATAAAAGTAAATTTTCAGGGAAGTTCATTGCACCAACTCTTGAAATGACCTAAATGCCTGTTAGGAAAGAGATTATTAGTTTAAAAAAAATACCCAAATAATGGCATATTTTACAACTGGATAAAAATTAGGTATAATGTATTTCTAGGTTTGTAAAGATGCCAAAATATGTTCTTAACTTTTAAATCAAAAAGGATAATTCTAGGTCTGAATGTATAATAAGTTCATATCTGTACAAAAATCTTTCCTAAAAAAAATGGAATTCTCAGCACTGATGATAAAATAAATAAAATAAATGGAATTGTATCTGTAACCATAGGTTAAAGGTTGGATGTATAGACAGATGAATGGATGGATTGATGGCTAGATTGCTGTGGGATGGTCTGTATATCAAATTGCTCTGATTGGTCAATAAAAAAAACACTGATTGGCCAGTGGCCAGGCAGGAAGTATAAGCGGGACAAGGAGGAGAAGATTTCTGGGAAGTGGAAGGCTGAGGCAGAGACACTGCCAGCCGCTGCCACGACAAGCAGCATGTGAAGACGCCGGTAAGCCACAAGCTACGTGGCAAGGTATAGATTTATAAAAATGGATTAATTTAAGATATAAGAAAAGTTAGCAAGAAGCCTGCCACGGCCATACAGTTCGTAAGCAATGTAAGTCTCTGTGTTTACTTGGTTGGGTCTGAGTGGCTGTGGGACTGGCAGGTGACAAAGATTTGTCCTGACTGTGGGCCAGGCAGGAAAACTCTAGCTACAATAGATGAACATACTTCTATGAAAGTATGGAAGAGATGGAGACCACGCTGGGAAATGAAACTTTTTGAAAAGAAGTAAGCATTAATAGCTGATGTGGTTTCTAGGCCCACAGGTACAGTGTAAGAAACGTAGCTTCTATTCTTGTTTTATACAGTGTTTGAGTTTTTATTGATGTGCATGATATTTAAATCTTTGTAATTATGTGTGTACAGTGGCAGTGTATTTACTTTTCATCACACGTGTTCTCCTTGTCTCATTCCCAGACAGTCACTTTACTGTCGCCCACTCTGTCCTTACGATGAGCATCTGCGGCTGCTCACTGTCTCCTGTCTGCAGCAGCCTCCTACTCTGGGTTCTGCTGGATTTTACTTTTTAAACTTTAGACCTTTTCTCTTCCAGAAGGAAACCAGATCACATGGCCATCCATAACTATCTCCTGAGCACCCCTTAAAGAATTTTCACGCTTAGGAAAGAGACCAGTAATTATTTTTTTTGAAATGAGTATACCTGTTTATACTCACATAAAGAATAATATTTTGGATAAACATTAGATACCAGAGAACGTGGCATCTTCAAAGTTTTTCAAATTGATTGATATTTGGGTTTTATAATTGTCAATGCTGACAATTGCATTTTATGTAGAAAAGTTTTAATTAACCACTTAAGTCAAACATTTCTAAGTAGGAGTCATAACTTCAGGTAAAATTGTTTTTCTTTAGCAATCATGAATTCGGGCTAAACACTTGAAACTTAGAAAAAATTACGGCACATAAGAAGAAAACAAGTTAAAAATTTAAACCTAATTTAGAAGACATTTTTCCAAGAACATAGGTTCTACATTTACGCAGTCACTGACATAGTACACAACCTAATTAGTGGCTACTCAGACTTCCTAAATGCCTCCTTGAACTTCTAAACCTGTACAATTTTAACAAAATTGGTCTTTACTCCCTTGAAAGAGATTGGCAGATTTCATGACACCGGAACCGCCACTTCCCAGAAATGTCCTGTTTGACGACCATCTTATTACTGCATTGCTGGCCTGTAGAACCAGCCCCGGTCCTCCCGGCTCCACCCCTTACCTTGTTTCGGCTTTAGTAGACTTTCATATTTCAGTGTTCTCTGACTCACGTTGTGGCTGCTTCACTTCCGTTCCATTAGTTTAGCATCTAGCACTGTTTCACACAGAGGTGGCTTCTTAATAAATGCCGCCAACCACAGAAAGGTAATGAGAGCAGCTCAATGAGCAAATGAACTACATTCATCCAACAAGCATAGATGCACATTCACTGTGTATATTCTGTTAGACATTAATGGGCAACAGTAAAGTGATTCCAATTACTCATCACTACAATGAAGCCACTGAAGTGGATGATGGCAAAGGTGAATTGTGATCTAATTCTCAAATTCCAAATGCAAATTTCTAACTGTGAAGACAAAGTCTTTCTTCTTGATTTAACCTTATGAACAGGGAAGTACAGTATCTATATGTAAAAATATTAGGAAATTTGAGCAAATATTTGACTAGGGTGGAGAAGTGGTAAGGGAGTCTTACCTAATTTGAAGGATATCAGCAAATAATTTGTTTTCAAACTGTAAATCTCCAGCTGTGTCTTTAAGGAGCTGATGAACAGAACAACAGTAAATTTGAGTGACTTCCAAGTTAAATTTGAGGGGTACTCCGCCCTTCACACTTTACCCTCCACATTCCTAAGTAAAACCACATCCTCTTTGCCTGATGGAAGAATGAGAAGGCTAATTTACATTTATATTTAGTAACAGCATAGGCAAAAAATACTGCAAGCATAATTGTGACTTTCTGGACACTGAGAAGTGAAACCATGGGTCTCACAGTTGTTTGGAATTTCAAACCCTAAGAACAACCAAGGAGAGAAGGGGGATGGACTGAGGAAGCAAAGTGATTTTTTGTTTGTTTGTTTGTTTTGTTTGGCTTGTCTGTTTGTTTCTTAATTGATATTGATAAACTCTTAAATTTTCTGCTGTGTGTGATCTTGTCTGTATTTCAAACCCTTGTGTGGACATTGCAGGTATGGATATGGTTTGATTGCTCAGTGAATGAAAATGTTTTCCATTAATATTGATCTTAAAATTATACATGATGTGTCTGTGCTGTCAAATGAGTATCAATTATTATTCCATATTAAAAATTGTTTGTTGTTTTTATACCAGATTATTTCTTCTAAATAGTCACAATGGGTAGGATATTTCCATGTCACCTAATTCAGCAGACATGGGACATTGTGTTCCTTACTAACTTAAGACTTTAGTTATTTAGTTTTAGTGTCTGCAATTCTCATAGAGGCCTACACAGTGATTGTGAGTTGAAAATGTTTCTTTCAGCTGTGTAATTTAATCAACCTGAACTTGCCAGCCTCTCAAGACCTTTAGAAGTTGATGTAATTTCCCCCAGTCAAGCTTTTAAGCAGAAGAAGTACTTGATACTGTCCATTTGTAGCTGTTTTTTGTCCCTTAATTATAACAGACTTGGGTAAAGCTGGTTAGTCAGACTATAAAACTTCTGCAAGGACAGAATGTTATGATGTGATTGAAGAAAACATGAGAATAGATGTCTAAGATTCTCACAAAGAGGTGTATATCTGTGTGCATGGGTACACATGTATAAATGTATGAGTAAAATGTATATATGTAAAATTAATCTATAAGAACATATACTTATACATATAACGTTATCTCATCAGTTTACAACAAAACATCTAAAGTACTTTCTATGAGTAAAAAACATTTTTAAAATCACTGAGATCAAATACTATTGTATCTTATGAATTATTTCTGTGTTGTAAATGTGAGGTCTAAATGTCCTGTCCTCACACTGTCTAATTTCAAAAACACTTGCTTGAGTTCTATGCTTGTCAAGTTTCATTTGTATTTTTTTTTACCCAAGCCAATATATTCTAGTTTTGCTTAATAATAATCTTATATTTTAATTAATTACTTGATGAAGTGATGAGACAGGACTATGAAAATAAGTTGTTTCTCCATCAGAACTTCTTTGGAAAACATACCAATATAAGCTGTTAAATTCAACTACTTACACGTGAGAGAGAAAAACAGATTGGTTTCGGGGCTGGGGTGGGGGAAATCAATGTATTATACCCCCAAATGTAAGCGTCTAAGTTGTAGTTTATTCTTTAAAAAATCACAATTCTAAAATACTGAGGAAATCTGATATGATTATGAAAAAAAAATGGATGCCCAGTCTGTGAGCCACATTGAGAAGTGGACCTGAACATCAACAAAAATAATAATTAAGTAGATTGATGCACAATAAAACATTAAGATATACGAATATCTATTCTAATAACTTTTCACTGCACTAAAGTTTTTGAATAACAAGTCAACAAGAAGAGTTGACTGAACCAGGTAGAACGACATAAAGTCCCTCTTCTTATTAGGGTCGTCGGGGTCTCTGACTTGGTGCTAATGATCATACAGAGGCAGAAGTAGCAAACTGTTCAAAAGTGAGTCTTCTGTCCTTTCCCTCTCTAGATATGAAAAATGGAATGGACGAAGAATTCTAGAAGCAATGTCTCTTTGATTCCAAAGGACATGCTGGGGAACAAAACTCTCCTTCATTCTTAGAAAGTTAATCATTTAACAAAAGTCATGGAATCTATCCAGAAACCTTAGGAGAAAGGGAAGGGTGCATTGTAACTGAGGACACAAAGGCTGATAATTTTGTAAACTGTGGTGTAAACTGACTCCCAGGCCAAATCAAAAAAGAGTGTTTTATTCTAATACTAGAAAAGGCACTTAAGGCGAGGACAGCTGTTAAGAATTTTACTTTGTAGAGCCTTTATTTACAGGGTACTTTAGTGAGGATGTGTGCTAAGGAATGCTTAAATGACTTAATTCATCTAGTATTGTGATTTAGTTTCTTCATACACACACTCAGCTGAAGCAGGGGAGAAATTTTGCAGAAAGAATCACCAATTAATTTTGCAACAAATTAAGGAGGAAACTTTTCCCTTGATTTAGTGTAAATATGTCAAGCCTGTGTAATTGCAGTATTGTTTGGCCAGACTATCATATTTCATAGCACAAGTTTAGATGTAAAATATATTAGAGTCTTGATTGCATATATGGAAATAAGCTAAAATAAAATATTAAACAAGGATGTTCTGCAAATAACACGGACATTTTAATACATTAGGTTATTTTTCACATATTATGGGGAAACACATTCATGTTCTTAAACTTTTTTTCTGTGGTTCCATTATATATTTTATCAGGAATACTATAATCTCTTGTCAACTTAAGTACATTGGATTTTATTATGGGTCAGCAGATGCATTTTTTTCTATTTTTTTATTAACATTAAGCTAGTATATATCCTTTTAATTGGCACTTTATATGTGAATTAAGCAATGGCACTGAATCTAAGCTAAATAATACAATGTCTTATTTAGGAATTATAGCAATTTCTAACTGTCTGACACTGACTTTTCTTTTATCCTGCCAAACCATATATCATATCACATTTTCTTACAAATGTGTAGCTCTGGGTTATTTGATTCTGTATAAAACTTTCGTTAGCTAACCCATTTGACCCCACAGTGCTGTTCAGTGTTTAGCCTGGTCCCAAATCCCCTACAGAGAAACTGGATCCCATTTTCTACCCCTTTCACATCCTCTAAGCTCTAACTAGTGTGTTGCAGTTTCTGTATCTCATGTTCTCCAAACTTGATCACAATATCTCTGTTCCCCCCCCGTTTCTGAACATACAAATTCTATAATTTATTTGAACAAAGTATCTGAAAAACTCTCCTAATTCCAAACTCAAGAGGAAGGTTTTAATGCCATGTGTATCTTCAAAAGAGAAACCAATGTTTCATGTTGAACGTTTTGTGTACATGCCTTGCTCTCCTAGAATATGCAAGTCTGCAGAGTAGAGCTAGTGGGAACTTAGGTTTTTTTGTTATATGTTTGAATATTACTCTAGCTTATATTCTTACTAAAGGCTATGAAAATGTGTTCTTTAAAAGCTATCAAGGGTTTATTAAAATGTGAGAGAAGTTTAGGAGAAACAGAAATCTAATACCAATTTGTATAAATGAGTCAAAGATTTCAATGAGAAAAGAACTGAAGGATAATTTGATCTGTCTTTAGTTAACAAGAATGTTAAGATATAGAGTGTGGAGAGATTGATATGAAATCCTATATTGCAGACTCAAAGATAGAGTGAGATTTTGAATGGCTTTTAAGATACAGCCACTTCGATTACACTTTCTTAACTCATTCATTTTCACAATCATATCCTAAATCAAGTCATGGGCTCGAATAACTGTACACCAGAGCCTGAGACTAACCATTCTACAGTTAATCAGCTCCCCCACCCCCACCCCTTTTCTCATTTACCTAGGCAGAACAATGGGCTCGTGGACTTTTTTTTTAACCCTTTATTGACCCAGGGGCAGTGCTGAATCAAGGTGATGTGAAAAAAGTAAGTGCTTTGTAATCAGGTATATCCACATTTTAATCTTCACCCTGTTACTTTCTAGTTGCCTATTTTGAAACTCTTGCATGGACGTGTTCTCATGCTTGGCTTGCTTATTTGCAAAGTCAGAATATTGAAAATCTAATAACTAATACTATTCAGACCTCAAACACTGCAAAATGGTCTAAATGTTTTAAACTTAGGGTCCTTAACCTGAAAACATCTCTGTGAGGTAGGCGCTGTTATTACACACACACACTTATGGGTGAGGTAGGTACTATAATTATTCCCCCATTACAGATGTAATGAAGGCTTGGACATGTTAATTGATGTTTAGAGGCACATAATTACTGGGAAGTGGGGCTAGAATAGAAACTCAGCTCTTGTGACTTCAAAGCCCTTGCACAAATTGACACTGTGAGGTTTAGTTGCAGAGGACACCACTACTATTTGCTCTGAGGGGCGCTTCTCAGGAATCAGGCTGAATCTTGTTAACACAGGATATCCTGAGCCATGAGTTAATTTTACCCTGGTTAGTTGTAAGATTTCAGGATCATATCCACACCCCCTCCTACTAATAAAAAAAGCCCCTGGCTACTTTGTCTTTTAATGCTGTAATTTTCCAAATTCCACAATGTCTTGAGCTTCTCAAAACGTGGTAGCATTCATCAATTTTGTGAAGCAAAAGCCCTTACTAATGCCTTTGGCACAACTACTATTTCTGACAGTTTTTGCTACATTCTGTTTCTGACTTCCCTGAATTTCCTACAAGAGACTACTACTGAAATGTGTAAAATATATTTTTCTTAAAAATTTAGTGTGAATTTCTGAAATATGCGTCACCAAGGCGTGGAGGCCCAAATTACTCAGGGTCAGAGAATCTGAGCTTACTTTACCCAGCAGGGCTGCATAAGGGGATGATTTGACCACAGGCATGTTTGCCAGGTGTTTGGAAGGGTCTACACTTGGCTGTATCCAGAAAGAGGGAGGTCTTTTGCCTCTCCCCTTGGCATTGCTATAAAAAGCCCTTTTGAATAAAGTTGTGGGCTGTTGGGTATTGACCCAGGCCCTCCTGAAGCTATCCTGTGTTTCTGTCTTTCTTCCCTTCGGCTAGGCCTATCATTCTACCTGATATTTTCTTATCCCTCCCTCCTCAAGAGTACCCAGGGTAAAGTGGGGGCTGGTCCCCCACACCAAGGCCTACATTCTTCTCCACAACGTTTTCTTTAATTTGAAGTTCAATGGTAGTATGTTAATTTATGTGAATTACATTTATTAATATTAAAAAAGCACAAGGCTTTCCTAGGCTATAACTCATTTAGCGGCAAATGATTGAATATTTAGTATCTTTCTTTTTTTTTTGGATTTTTTTTGGTTTTTCGAGACAGGGTTTCTCTGTGTAGCTTTGCGCCTCTCCTGGAGCTCACTTGGTAGCCCAGGCTGGCCTCGAACTCACAGAGATCCGCCTGGCTCTGCCTCCCGAGTGCTGGGATTAAAGGCATGCACCACCAACGCCCGGCTCTAACTTTCTTAATATAAGCAATACATGAAATAAAATACTAAAACTATGAAATATTTTATATAGTCGTTGTACTTGGTACTGTGGTTCACAGGGACATTTTCATTTGAGTGTATATTATGTATTGAACACATCCTACATTCTCTTTACCCCCCCCCCATTAGCCCTATTCATTCCTTTAGACAGTTTTTTTCCTACTTCTACCGTTACATATGTTGTAAGGGAATCAACAATCTTTAAATATCATCAAGGAGAGAACAGAATTATAAACGTATCTGTATCACTTTTCCATTGCTATGATAAACACCATGCTAAGACACTTATAGAAGGAAGCGACTATTTGGGCTTACAGTTCCAGAATACTAAGATTTTTATCATGGCAAGGAAGCAGTAGGCACGGCATCTGTATTAACCAGATGAGAGGTCACATCTTGAACTGCAAAGAAGAAGCAGAGAAAGAGTACTGGTAATGCTGTGTCTTAGTTAGGGTTACTATTGCTGTGATGAACTGGTATGACCAAAGCAACCTGGGGAGTGAAAGGTTTGTGGGCTTCCACAGAAGTCAGAATAAGAACTTCAAGAACCTGGAAGCAGAAGCTGATACAGAGGCCAAGGAGGAGTGATGCTTACAGGCTTGCTCCCCCCAATTTCATCAGCCTGCTTTCTTATAGAACCCAGGACCACAAGCCCAGAGATGGTTCCAGCCACAATGGGCTGGGCCATTCCCCATAAATCATTAATTAAGAAAATGCCCTACAAGCTTTCCTACAGTCTGATCTTATGGCGACATTTTCTTAATTGAGGTTCTCTCCTCTCAGATGACTTTAGGTCGTGTCAGGTTGGCATCACACTATCCAGCACATGGTGTGATTCATTGAACTCTCAAAGCCCACCTCCAGTGCACACTTCTTCCAACAATGCCACACCTCTTAAGCCTGCCAAATGTCTCCATCAACTGAGGCCAAGTGTTCAAATGCATGATACTATGGGTGACATCTCACTCAAACGACTACAGTACCCATTCTTTCATATTTTGTTTTTAACAAACATTAGCAAAGTCTCTTTAATACTTTTAAAACATAAGCTGACAAGGGCAATGACACATCCACACACTTTAGTCAATTATTTGTGCTATGAGTTGACTACTTGAGACCCATAACATATTGGCTATAATATTGTTGAGTCTGGATTGTTGGTGCCTTAGGGATATATATATATATATATCCCTATATATCTATCTATATCTATATCTATATCTATATCTATATATCTATATATATATATATATATAT